>BPLR01006481.1:0-76440 GCA_021605095.1 Caerostris extrusa
CGCCTGCTAAAGGAACAACTTATCTGCGGGCCTGTGAGGTGATCAAAAGAACAACTAGAGGAACGCTTTTAAGCCTCAGTGATATCTTTTGGCCGTAGCGCAGAGACCTGTAGTGATCTAAAAAGACACAACATGACATAAGACAGGTATCTAATGATCCAAAGACAACATGACATGTCAAAAGGCTAGAAAGCTGGTGATCGAAGACAACGGCGACGTGTAAAAATTGTAAAATCCACCCAGTGATTCTGCCACTGGGGGCAACCTGAGACCTGTGTTAATTCAGTCTACCCAAAAGAGACAACAAGACGATATCTGGTGATCATCAACGTGGAACATAAAAAATTTAATCTAAGACAACGCGCCTGGAACTGCAAAAGACAACATCTGTGGCTGATTGGTCTTCTAAGCTCCTAGCGATCTAAAGACAGCATGGCGTAGCCAAAGGGAGCAAAAATCTAGTATTGTTTATGCCACCGATCTAGGCAGCATGACATGTAAAAGACAAAAAATCTGATGATCTAAAAGACAACATGACGTGTAAAAGACAAAAAGAAAGCTAGTGAGGCCTAAAAAAGAGAACATCGACATGTAAAAAGACAAAAATTTAGTGGTGAAATCTAAAACGCGAAGCATATCAAAGGAACAAAATCTGATGATCTCAAAAGACAACATGACATATGTAAAAGATAAAAATCTGAGTGATCTGCCACTAAAGACGGCAGGAGCCTTATCAGTTGGTTTAGAGACAACAAGACTGATGGTGATGCATCGCCCATTTATGCTAGTTTGAGCACATTGAATCTAAGACTTCCATGACACATATAAGAGACTTGCTTATCTAGTGATCGATCACTAAAAAATATCTAGTGATCGAAGAACCAGCATGGCATGTAAAGAACCAGGCTCTAGTGATCTGGAAAACATGACATGTAAAGACAAAGGTAATCTAGTGGTCAGCTAACTTATGACCTTGCATGCCAAAAAGACTTAAAATCCTGAAGCCCATGATCTAAAAACAACATGAAAAAAACATAAAAAAAATAAAATCCTAGTGATCTATTTTACCAAAAAGACAGAAGCTTGGACCCCATATCAGTGAGTTTAAAAAGACCCAACAATACGATATCCAGTGATGTCTTTATTATCTTTAGACATTTAATTGGTCTAAATGACAACACGATGACATTGAATCCTAAAAGAAACATAACATCTTATCTTTTGATGGCATACCGACCTTATCCCATCATGGGACTGTTTGTGCCATCAAGAAGAAGGAATTCAAGTCAGTTATTACGATCATTGACTGAGAGAATATTAAAAATACTCTATATTTTGGAAGCTTTTTTTTTAGTTAACATTTTTACTAACGATAATAGGGTTGTGCCTAAATTTTTAGTATTATATTTCACAGGATCACGATGGTCTGAACAGAAGTACAAGATTTTTTTCTAGAATTAGTTAGTATCAGAAGGTTAATAATTCATGTTGAAAATTTTTGAGTCTAGATAAAAAGACTAAGACTGAGGAAATGAAGAAAAGAGGTTTGTTAAAAGTACTCTTTGCATTGGCTAAATAAAACAAGAACAAACTTTGTTCAACATATTGCACTTTACGCATGGAGTAAAATGCTTACTGTTATGTTGAAATTAAAAATTCTTTTAAGAATCCACAAATGAAGTTTTTACCAAAGTACATTACTTTTCAAACAGCCAGAGCACACCCCCATTGCTATTTCTTCTCAAATATATCAAATGCAGACGCGGTTGATGCATTTTCTTTAGATTTTGTGAAAAATTAAAAAACAATGCGAATATAACTACAATTCACCGCGACACCATATTAAGCGTAGCCATTGTCAGTCACGTTGCGTTTCATTATCGATTTAATATTTTGTTTACATTATTTAATACTGGTTCAACAGGGAAAATGGAAAATTTATTAATAATTTAAGGGGGAGCTTATTCACATACCTAATTTATTCACTTTCAAGAAAGTTATTGCATATTTAATTTATTATTCACATAAAGGGTATTCATTCACATACCCTTAAAAATAATAAGGTTGAAAGCAGATTCTGCTCATTAAAAATTTTAACAATGCCAGAAATGGAGAGGGGAAATTTATGAAACCTCAATTTATCTGGGCATGTACTGGAGAAGAGATAATAAAGATGTCTTGTAATTTAACTTTTGTATAGGATCTTTGTCAGTTTATTATGGGATCATTACCACTGAGGCGAACTTGTATTATCACTTCAGATCTGATTCGATTGATTCAGAAATTAAGGAATTAGATATGCAATATAGATCCAAAAGGTGTGCTTCACTGCCCGCTTTGAATATTTCTGTCCGTGAGATAAAATAAGTATATTTTTAAAAGTGAGATATGCTCCAACTTTACAAAATATTTATTTATAATATTAAGAAGTGAAACAATGCATATTATTTTGAGTAAAATACACTTATGTGTGCATCTACTATATTCAGCAAAATCAACTGTCAGATTTGCTGGAAAATTAATTTTGATTTTAAAATAATTCTTGCGAATGTATAATAGATGATGCGGGTTTTATTGATGAGTTTACAGTTATGAATGCGCAGAATAATTAAATTATATTCTACGAATTCGTGATGCGCACGTATTTTGTAACATCTAATATAACAGGTTATGTTTAACTTTAAGTGATCTCACTGACCATCCCTAAGATACGCACAGTTGATTGTTGATAGCAGAGCAAATCCAGACTCTTAGTTCAAGTTGTTAGCGCTTTTTGGTTCAACTTACACCTGCGAATCGTTTTTTTTTTTTCTAAAATGAAACTGACCCACCATAAAACACTCAAACATAACGGACGCTCACCTGCAACACCCATGATGATGTGCGAATACGCAAATTGAGATCGATTTGAAAAAGCTGAGTGAAAGAGTGGAGAAACAACTATCGCACTAGTAAAATAAATATTTTTTAATGGTTACTTTTTTTTTTTATTTCGTTTATATTTATATATTTTCTATAGTTCATTTTTAGTGTTCTATATTTCTTTACATTGTGCGTTTAGTATCATTATTATTATATTATCGATGTTTTTATGTGAGAATCATAGTAAACACAAAAAGTAATAACTCTTTATGTTTCAATTTTTCGCTCCAAAAATGTCTATAGGTGGTCTAAATCTAATGTGGGGATATATACTTTTATATGTGGCCCGTGGAATTATGACGCATTTCCAAAGATCTTTTGGGTTGGCCACCCCTGTAATAAATAGTTATTCTTTCTGCAATATGCACTTTAAGCGTTACCCCGAATTGCGACAGTCTTTCCCAAATGCTACTAAATAATTCTTCTTTCTGCAACATGCACTTTAACCGTTATGCATAAATGGAATAGCCTTCCGAAGGAGCCATTGAAACAAACGCCATTGTACTAAAGCTGCTTTCTTGAGCGCTTTCGACGTCCAATCCTCACGGAGCGGTTGTAAGGAGTCAATATTGACGGATGTTATCTCGCAAAAAGAGAACGAGTCATTAATTATAAGAAAGGCGGACCGGGGGAAATGGATATTGGCCTGCATATTAGTTTTTGAGAGGTGATCACCGTAACCGTGCCTTCATGACGTAGGATGACGTCAAAGAAGTGTGTTTTGTCTAACATCCAGTGCGAAAGTACATTTTTAGTAGTACGCTAGAATCTTCACCCTTCCTATTCTATATATATTCGTATCATTATGTAGTACATAATTTTAAGTATATTTAAACATCCCAAAACGTTGTTTTCGGAATTGAAAAAAAAGATTCGTTGAATCTTTTTTATGAAAATATTTGGCACTTATTCACTAATTCTCATATATGTTTAAATATTTGACGTAATTTTTTTTCTCTTTTCTCATATCTTAAATTGTAAACATTTGGCATTATTTTTTCTGTTCTCAAGTAAACATTTGGCGTTAATTTCTGTTATATTCAGCGTGTCGACATTTGGTGTTTTTTTTTTATGTTCTCATATCTTACATACAAACATTTGGCGTCTTTTTTAATGTGTTCTTTATCTTAAATTGTAAACATTCAGCGGCATTTTTTCTCTGTTCTCATATCTTTCATGGAAATTGGTGCCATTTTTTTGTCTGTTATATTTTACTATAGTAGACATTTGGCGTCAGTTTTTATATCTTTCATGTAAATATTTGGCGTCATTTTTTACCGTTTTCATACATTACATGTAAACATTTGGCATCATTTTCTATGCGTTCTCATATATTTCATGTAAATATTTGGCGCCAGTTTTTTTTTTTGTCTGTTATATGTTACATCAGTAAACATTTGGCGTAATTTTTTATATGTTCTCATATCTTTCATGTAAATATTTGGCGTCATTTTTATCTATTCTTATACATTAAATGAAGACATTTGGCGTCATTTTCTAAAAACTTTTATTTTTTCAGAGTTTTTAAATGCCTTTTTAAATTTTGTTCAACGTTCTTTAAAAATTTGTCGAAGATATAAAAATATGAACACATTTTTCAACACTTTCTTAAGCAAACAAACGAAGTTTGGCAATTAATTCATGCAATTTTAAAAACTTTCTGAATTTTTTTCGAATGATTTTTAAATCTTATTTAACTTCCTTTTTTATTTTCAATAGAATATTCTTAGGAATAAATTTTCAATCGTTTAAAAAATATGATCATATTATTTAAAATCACTTAGAAAGGGTAAAATTTTTGAATTAGTTTGTTAAAATGCCATTTTCGTAAGTTTTTTCATTTTTGTTCTTTCAACAGAAACGATAAATCGAACCAATGGCTCGTTTGAAAGATAGAAAAAGATAGTCGTTGCAACTTAAACGTTTTTTTTCACATTTTGCAGCTTTCTTTAAAACCCCATTCTATGGAACGCTATAAATTCTGTAAAATTCACACGAGACAAAAAATAAGTCACAAAACATATGCAATTTTTGAAAAATATACATAAATGAAACATTATTTCAAAGAATAAATTTTATATATATCTATGATAACAGATGGTCGCAACTCGTACCATGCATTAAATCGATTACAGTTAGTAATATTGTTTATGATATTAAATAAAATTTCTTATTCGTAAAAATAAAAATATAATAAACAAGTTATTTTTATAAAAAACAGTGTTTATACAGAAACAGTAAAAAATGCTTTTGGATAGTTACCACGAGGTATTTTGACTCAGAGAATGGGTGGGAAATCCAACTAGTCACATGATAAAACTGTCGTTAGAAAGTTTTTCTGTCAGGTTCAGGGAGATTTTGATTGGTTTGCTACGGACATTTTTCAACAGAAACGATAAATTCGAACAAACATCCATGCCCAGGTTTGAAAAACCTGAAACCAAGATAGTACCAAAGGCCAGAGCTCTAAATTGACCATCAGGCCGCAGGTTCGAGGAGGAAAAAAAATACGAATTTCTCAGACATTTTGAAGAAATTTCAATTGCAGTTTAAAAACAAAATTCATGGGCACCTATAAATTCTATGTAAAATTCACACGGCGAAGTGCAAAAATAAGTGGCATGGACTCAACAAGTTGTTGGAATTTCTCAGGAATATTGAAAATATACGTCCATAAATGAAACATTATTTACACAAAGAATAAATTTTATATATAAATCTATGATAACAGATGGTCGATCTGTCGTCAGACCATGCATTAAATCGAATTACAGTTACGTATTGTATTGTTTGACATGGATATTAAATAAAATTCCCATCGTTGTATGGGTATTCAAGTCCATGAAAAATAAAATCTATATAATAAACAAGTTATTTTTTATAAACAAAAGAAAAAAACAATGTTTATACAGTATACCTAAACAGTAAATTACAATACTTTTTGGTCCATAGTTACCACGAGGTATTTCGAACCCTACCATCAGAGAATGGGTGTGAAACCAACTCCATTCATCATGATAAAACTGTACGAGAGTTAGAAAGTTTTTCTGTCAGGTTCGGGGAGATTTTGAATAGGTTTGTCACTCTACGGACATTTTGTCGCACATTTTCTGGGCTAATTAGACCGGGACTTGTCTGATTTAAAGTGGATTCCACGTTCTCGGTCCAAACATCCATGCCCCATGTTACCAGGATTCAAACCTGAAGCACAACCTGTACCAATCAAAACTGTACAATTCAAACCTGGCATGACCAAAGGCCAGAGCTCGTTAGCCAATTGACCATCAGGCCGCAGGTTCGAGAAGGACTTGAAAAAATGCGACTGCGCATTTTCTGTTCAGATGTCGCTCTGAAGAAATTGGTTCTAAATTGCAGTTATATAGTGTGAATATAACGTAGTAGGTCATATCCGTTGAATATGTTACATATCTGCTAATTTAACGCGAAAGTTCATGTGCCCAGTATTTCAAAACAATAGATTTCTAATATGAGGCCTCATGACTAAGTGACTGGCGCTCAGTATCACTGGCTCGAGTTCGAGTTCCAGTGGTGCGGAATACATTTTAAACCACATGTCCTGGTCAAATATGACGTTTGAGCGTAGGACCAGCATTCCTACACCGTAAAAAGAAAACACTTCATGTTTCAGAATCTGACAGTAGGCAGACGTCTTGACCCACCATGGGCCTTTTTTTGTGTCGTATGCATAGATACTGACTTTCCAAGTTCTAAAAAAGTGAATATTTGAAATAATATTAAAGAAAAATAATTTTGTATGTATATTATCGAAAAATTGTTTTTGTATGCATATTGTTCATAATTAATTACTTGTTTCGAGAAAAAATGAATTTAAAAAAATGCATTTAGAAGATATAAATAATTAAAAATATTCTATTCTCTAACAAAAAGAAAATAAAAAAAAAAAAAGATTAAAAATTATTTTTACTAACTTGATAAAGGGATTCTAAATAATTCGAGGGAGCATTAAAAGTTGAAAAACATGAAAAAAATATTTTTAATTTGTAATTTAAAATAAGTTCATTAAAATGTTTTTTTCTTTCTTTCTTTCTTTTTTAAAATTTGCAAAAACTGTCATAATATTTCTCGTAAATATTCTTTTTGTGGAAAACTTTTTATACATGCGCTCCTGATAACAAGATGAAACCATTTTCTTTCTCAAAAGGATGTCAACAACGAATTTAGAAATTTTTTTTTGCTCAGCTTAATAAAGATTTCAGTTTTTTGGAAATGAAAAAAAGCTGAACATGAAAAAGAAAAAATCAGTCTTCTTATGAACAAAAAACAAAAGCAGTTTTATATTTGTTTTATCAACCTTCGGCTTGAAGATTTTGAAATTATTATTAAAATAATGGGAATAATGACTAGGAAGTCCTTGAAGTGTATTTTGTTGTAATTAGTGAACACTGCGTAAATTAGGATTTTATATTCTTTTTATTTTAGGATGCAAATTTACGCTTCGCAAAATTTTATTCAACAGAATGTTTTTTCATCATCAAGTGGCAACGTAAAAAATAATCGTTTGATTCTATTTTTTTTTTTTTTTTTATCTCATTTTTCTATCAGGCTAATTCAATGTTGGCTGGAGGTCGTTTAGCAAAGTTTTGGCCTTTTCTTAAGAAAGATTATTATTAAAACAATAGAATTATTATTAATGTACTGGATGACTATAATTAAAGTTTTGTTGGAAAAAAGTATAATAAAAATGTAAACGAAATCAGAATTTTGAAAGTATTCGAAAGGAAATGTTCAATTATAATGAATCAATTATTACGATCATATTATCCATATAGAATGAACATATAGAATGAAATAATTAAATTTATTTCTCTGAAAAAAACGAAATATTTTAATATACAGGGTGATTATAATTAAAGTCCCACATTCAAAATGTTGTAAAATAAGAGCCACTCTTCAGAATGAGTTCACATTTGAACTGAAGATATCTGAAGAAAATCTTCTTCCACTTATCAATCGTCCAGGTTTAGTGAGTGGGCCACCACTGTAGATGACGTTTGGCATTAACATCTGTTACAAATGGCGTGTGAATTGCTGCTCTGGCGTAAATGTCCTGTTTATGAAGGTGCCTCCTAACTGTAATGATTGACACTGGAGAATCCAGATGCTGATTGAGCTCTGCGGTCACTTTTGCTGCAGTCGTTCGATTTTGAGACATCCCAATACGCTTCAATACCCGTCGATCTCTTTCACTGAGCTTCTCTTTCCGTCTACTCTTTTTGCTTTGCTGAGCTTGTCTTGCCACGCTGTGTGTATGCTCTCATGACTTTAGACACCGTACCTCTAGAAACACCTAAAAGTTGGGATGCTTCGGTTACACTTGCTCCAACTAGACGGGCTCCAACAGTTTGACCCTTTTGAAAATCTGGAAGGTCCGACATTTGATGCGTTTGAAATAAATACAAGACTTACAGAACTTCAATAAAACTTCCGCATACTACCAGAATATATACATTTCTATTTAAAAACACTGGTAGCTATTATTATATTTTAATGCTTACGAAACGCATTCAAAAATGTAACTCTATTTACAGGTGTTTCCATTATTTTGATAATCCACTTTAGTTAGCACAAGTCAGAAACCATTCTGATGACAAATGTGAGAAAGGGTTTTTTTTGCTAGTTCGTGCGTGTATAATGGCTGCAATAAATAGTGAATAAACAAAAATATTTATTAAAAATCGATTTGTAAACGTCGTGATCACTTAATAACTTTAAAAAGAAAATGCGCGATCTTTAAATTGAATATTTATTCATGATTGATGATTTTATCCGCATCAACATGTTGTTGATTTGTTTTTTCAATAAAACTGAAAGAGTTTTACGGCTCTACATTATTTATCTTTTTACACTCGTCATTCCTTTTACCTTGAGGATTTTGAAAGGGCATCCCGGAGAAAACATTCTAGGAATTCTGCAGCGAAAAGAAGTCGGAAACTGAAAAATCAGAGAAGCCTTTCACCGTGAAGAGTGTTCCAAAAGCACGTTTCCCCCTCTAGTGCGACGGCGCGAATGAAAATTTTATATCTGGTATTCCTCCAAACTGTGTGTTCTGCCGACTAAAAGAATTTCACCAGATATCTTTCACCGGCAGTCGTCTCCGACGTTGAGTTGAACTAGCAAAAATTTTGGCGGGAATAGTTTTCCAAATGCTTCTACTGCGCCCCTGGGGAATGTTTGACATAAAAATGTACTGGAATTGTTGATTTACAGGAATGGAAAAGGTAAAGGTAAAATGGGGAATGTCAATCCCTTCTTGGCCTTCTTATATTTAAAATTTATTGCAGATTTATTTAATTTTCGTGTGTGTGCTATTAGTTTTAGATCTTATAAATCTTATTTGAAACTATTTTTTTTCAATTCCTTCTATTAGCTCACACTCTCCCTATATATATCTTGTTCAAATTTTCAATCGTTCATAAAATACTTTTGATTCATCCACTCAAGTTCAAATACACTTTTTTTTTTTTTTTGAACTTGTAGTGGATGACACTGGATGTCAATACAGTTTTTTCAAATATTAATTCTGCAATTAAATTTAATTCATTCATTTTAGTTTTTTTTAGATTTAAGTTGCATATATATATACCCATAGAGGGCGCCAGATAAATTAAAAAAAAAAAATGAATGAAAATTATTTGTAAAGGACTTTCTGCAATAGAGTGAAAAAAAAGTAGGAATTAACTTAAAATTTTTTTTTTTATATTACTTGTTTTTTAATGCTAAATGATTTTAGGGGCATGATGGCCGAGTAACTAGCACTCTGGAGCTCCGTGCCGCAGATTTCGGGTTCGAGTTCCGGCGGTGCCTTGGATGTTTGTAATGGTTCGGAATACATTTTAAACCGTACGTCCCAGTTTAATACGGCTGTAGAGCATTGAGCGTAGTGCTGACAACCCTACCCTGTAGAAAGAAAACATCTCCTATCTCCAAATATACCAGTAGGCAAACGAACTTGGCCCATCGTAGGGTTGTTGCACCACTGATGATGAATGATTCTAAATTTTTTGTTCAAGATTGAATATTTATGAAGTATATTGCATCGAAATTTAGTAGTTATATAAGAATGTAATAAAATTTCATTGGAAAATTTGATTTCCAAAATTAAATTTTTGGAAACAATTTTGTTGTTGTATCTAATTCTCAGTGTCCTACAGTGTGTGACGGACATACCATGAGTAAACTAGTCATGGATGGAGAAAAAGGGGGCAGCTCCTGTTGTGACCCGTAGGTAGAAGTCTGGCTTGGCTCCGTGAAGCTGAGAAGGAGGGCAGTGCCTTCCGTGAGGACTTTTAGGGGGAACTAACCTATATTTGCGTATCGTATGAGAGAAAACCTAGAAAACTTCCATGTAGTTCTACTAACAAGGTAAGATACTGAACATCACAAACTCCATCGAGTCTTCTTGGTTTTTGAAACAGTGTCTACAGCAATGTCGACAGCGGTTTGAACCTCAATCCTAATGCTCACCAGCTGCGCACGTTGCCACTGAGCCACGAATCGGGATTTTTTAACTAATTCGATAATATAATAATTAATTCAGAGTTAATTAATCGAGTATATAATAATTAATTCAGACTTAAATCGCATGTTTTCAATTTCACAAAATTATTATATTACATTTAAATTTTTAAACTTTTTCTGCTTTTGTTGTGTGCTCGTGTAATGTCAATGTTTATAAATTGAAAATAGAGAAAAGTAAAAGACTAATTACAGGTCTTTTGTAGATCATAATAGTATAACCGTGCTTCCTCCTACACACTGGCAAGAGCGCTCCCCTGTGGCGTTCAAGAGAAATGTCGAGTAGGCCTCGAAACTCTCCCCCTGAGAGGAAGTACAATGCAACGACGCGCTTTTGTTGAGAAACGTTTAGTTTACAGTCTCTCAGAAATATATTTAACGCTATCCTTAGTATCAATTGGTCTACAGACTCTCCCGGAGAAGAAGTATATTTCGCGCTCCCTGCGTGTAGCTGAGTATCGGGTTTTCGGTTTTAGAAGTGGAATCCTTCAACAAACTTATAATTATATGTCTTTAAATGTGTTAAAAATTATATGTCCTATTATATGTGTGTGCTGTTTGTGCGTGTGTCAATAAAGCTGTGAGTTGTCCAACCTGTGCTTCAAGAATCTCAACCCAACCACACCCAGTTACAATCTTGTTGTCCAACCTGCACTCTACAATAGGTAAAATTTGTTTTCAGCAAAAATTCTTCTCTATTATTCTTCCCGATTCCCCTTTGTTATTAAAAATTTTTCCCTGTTATCAGGATAACGATGAAATATTTCCCTATTTCGCTAATTTATCATTTAATGTTTGTCTTGCAGGAAATATGGTATATTCAATACTTCATTTCCGTGTGATTTCAAATTGAAAGGATTCATATCTCTCATTAAAAAAAAAAGAATTCCATTATTTGTGTTTCACATTTTAGTGTCACAAAGGAATTGCCCTTGTTTTGAAAAGTCTCTCATTTGCATACGAATACACGTCTCAAACTCGAATCCCTTTTTAAACAAACATTCATCTGGTACTTCAATTCCACTCCAATGTGTGACAGTCACACCCTGCAGCTAAATGAAGTCATATGTAGCATGATTAAAATCCCAATTGAAGAGGAGGACTGGAATGCGATTCATAGAAGAGATCGATATGTCTTTCGAGGCGTGATGAATTCTATGTTTCAAAAAGTATTCCTACTGCATTATGTAAGCCCTTTTAGGTTTCTTTAAAATAGAAAACTCCAACATTTGAAAAAATTACAATTTTGCTTTGCAAAAGAAAATGGGATCAGCTGTGTTTATTTCAAAATCAGAATTTTCTATTGTAAAGTATCGTGTGCTTGTAAAGTAGTAGTGTTAAGTATCATGCAGTAGTGTAAAGTATCGTGTAGTTGTAAAGTAGTAGTCTTAAGTATCGTGTAGTAACATAAAGTAGTAGTCTTAAATATCGTGTTGTAACGTAAACTAGTAGTCTTAAAGTATCGTATCATGTCGTAATGTAAAGTATCAGTGTAAAGTATCATGTAGTAGTGTAACATATCGTATCGGTTGAATGTAGTACAGCAATTGCAATTATTAATCATTTATGAATAATAAAATTTATAGAAAGGTTGCCTTAAATTACATATTACGAGGTCCGACTTGTGGCTCAGTGGCAACTCTGGCCGCTGGTGTATATTAGGATCGAGGTTCCATCCGCTGGCGGCTTTGTTGTAGGCACTGTCTCAAAACATGAGGAGACACGATGGCGTTTGTGAGTCGGTCTACCTGGTGGGAGTTTTCAGGGTTATCTCCCATACGATATGCAAATACTGAATAGTTTCCCATTAAAGTCCTCCCGGAAGGCACTTAATTCCTTCTTCAGTGACTCGCAACCAAGTCAGACTTCTACTTATGGTAGTCAACCAAGTCATGCTCCATCACAATAGAAGCTACCTCTTTCCCTTCCTTAAGTGAGACCGCAGGGGATTCTGGACATGGTCTAGATGTTACTGTCTACAAAGTGGGATAAGAAAAAAAAAAAAAAAAACATTTTCTTCATTTTCTATTTTTGTGCTAAGTAGTTATTTTCATGTCGAATAATCAGTTTACTTCACTTTACAGTGTAATTTATTTTCCTGTCAAGTTTTGCTTTTTTTTTAATCACTGATGACGGAAATAAAATACTACATCAAAATTCTTAATCTCTAATGATAGTAAAAATATTTTTATGATTTATTTCAAACAGAGTCATCCCAAAATGACTCAAAGATATTGCCATAATCATTAAAACAAGAGATAATGTTTTCTTAACTTCAATCTAAGTACAATCTTCAATCTTCATAATGGCATCATAAGCAGCTGCTGATTGTTATAATAACAGTCGTTAAAGGTTAATAAAAGACAATTGTGTTCCGCATTGAGGATTGAGATAATTTAAATTTTGGGGAAAAGTCACACAGACAACAATGAAGCACTTTCTTGTTTATTGCATTTATCTGCATTTTAAATGGCGATATAATTGGAATGCTAAAACAAAATAACTCTTTAATTAAAAAAATACAAATACTAGGGACCACAGACATTAAATTTTAGTATGTGTCATAAAGAAACCACGAAGTTCTTCAACATTGTCATTCGAAAAAAAAAAAATCTTTGCATAAATCTAAACATAATTTGTTATGCTTGAAAAAATTTAAATCACCTCAAAGACCAATAAAAATACTACAAATTAAATCATGCAAGTACTGTAAGATTCCTTATTTATGGATCCTTTTATGCGATTTTGAATGTTTCTGGTTGTATTTCAAAAAAAAAGTTCAGCACTTCTTCCGTCGTTAAACAAAGCACAATTGCAACTTTGTTTTTAGGTTGATTTTTATTGATTGGCACCCACCACAGAAATGCTTGTGGGTTAGAATACTTTTTAGGTTCGTTAATACTTTTTAGGGGCCTGCTAGGGCCTGAATGGCCGAGTGTCTAGCGCTCTGGCGCTCGGTGCTACAAGTTTCGGGTTTGAGTCCCGGTGGTACATGGATGTTTGTAGTGGTCCGGGAATCCACTTTAAGCCGTAGATCCCGGTCTCATATGATTGCAATAGCGTCACGGAGCCAAGTGAGACTTCTACCTACCGGCGCTCCATCGCAACAGGAGCTACTCCCTTTCCCTCCATTCATGAGTAGTTACTCCTGGGATGTCTGTCCTGTGCTGCAGGATACTGTGCATTAGACACAACAACAACATATTGTTTTCGTCCCGTACGGTAGGACACTGAGGATTACACACACACAGTTTGGAATCCACTTTTAAGCCGTAGGTCCTGGTCTTATATGAATACAAGCTGCAGAGCTGACAGGCCTACCCCGTAAAAAGTCAGCATCACGGAGCCAAGTCAGACTTCTACCAACAGGGCCTCCATCACAACAGAAGCTGCCTTTCCCTACTTCCACGAGATCACATTGGTTCATGGACTTGGTCTAGATGTTGCCGTTGCCCAAATGGGACAAGAAAACAACAGCAACAACAACAACATAATTGCAAATTTAAAAGTATAATAAGTGGACTTACTAGTTCATTTTGAAAACATTAATTATGATCATTTAACAACAAGGAAAACCTTTCTATTGTTGATTGTTTAATACATGCTGCATCTGTTTCCGCTTAAATACTATAAACAACTATCAATATCTAATGCAAGCAATGGAACACTTCAAATATTGAAGCTATCAAATGAAATCAATACTTTGGTGCACAAAATTGGCGAAGATGGCTTTAATAATGCCTTTGTCCACGATTATTTAAATGAGCTACTTAAGTGACAATGGTATTATTGAACTAATTTTAGACGTCGGCGAAAATTCAAAAGGCGAAAATGATGGTGAATTTCACTTCCCCCTGTTAAATTAATTCAAAAAGGTTTTCGAGTTTGCTTTCGACTTAATTTTTTTTTTTTATTTCCAATGGCAGATTATGAACAGTTACAGCAAAAAAAGAACAACGAAAAAAAAAATATACAACATACAACAACAACAAATAATACAACAAAACATGCTGAAACAGAGTTCATTAACAATAATGCAAAGTTGCAGATCTTTTAGTCACTAAAAAGTGTTACCAGGTGCACCACGGGGACGTAGATCTTCTGCGCACCCACCTTAAATAGAAAAGTTACTTAATAAATCGATTTAATAATCGACTTAAATAGAAAATCATTTTCTGTTTATTTACATAAATTGTGAGCAAGCTTTTAAATTATAACTGATTCAGAACTGAATGTATCGTGATCGACCTAAAAAATATTTAAAATTATCATTAAGCTTAATTAATGATTACAATGTTTGGAAAAGAAAGGTTGTAGTGTGCAGTTTGAGCAACCAGATTGTAATTGAGTGTGGTTGGGTGGAGATACTTGAGACAGGGTTACAGGTTGGAGAACTCACAGCTTTATTTCACACACGCACAAACACCACACACATATAATTAGAGATATGCAACATTTAACACATTTAAAGACATAGATTTGCTGAAGGACTCCACTTCTAAACCGAAAACTCGATACTCGGCTACGCACAGGATGGGAGAAATATAATTCCTCTCCGGATGAGAGCCTGTAGACCAACTGATACGCAGGGTTGCATTAAATATATTTCCTCTCAGGATGAGAGACTATAAACTAAGCGTTTCTCATCAGGAGCGCAGGTTGCGCTGCACTTTCTCTCGGTGAGAGTCTGGAGGCCCACTGACTACTTCTCTTGAACGCCAAAACGCCTCTTGCCAGTGCGTAGGAGGAAACATGGCTACAAAATACTTTTATGTTTCTTCATTATTTTACTTTTATATAAAATAAAACTGTTTTTAGGGCATGTAATTATTATATTTATTTTTAAATAAATTATAACCACAGAAAATACATTAAAACAACAGATATCTCAAAATTTGAATCTTAATGATCTATGTATTGTAATACACAATTCCGCGCATAATCTCATACATTCTGATGTGGTTTTTCTTTATTTTACAAAATTAACTAATATTATAAATTTATAGAAAATGTTTTTTATTTAATCTTGTGGATAATTTTCATTGTAACATGTAAAATTCCTCTGAAATAATTTTTATAAAAATAATAATATATAGAATGATATTTTTTTATATTTTTTCTGAAATAATTTTTCGTAACGTATAAAATTCATCTGAAACAACATTTATTAATATAAAATACTTAAGAAATATTTTTTTTAATGATATAAAAAAAAAACGTTGTTTCCTTTCTTAAAAAATAATAATAAATAATAAAAATAAAGATAGCATAAAATAAAGAATAAAAATAAAGATAAAAAAATAATAAAATAAAACCAAAAGAAATAAAAGTACATGATCGCAACTGTTACCTAACAAACTATTTTCATAATACTTAGAATTCATAATGTATGCTTCAGTCTTTTTTTTTTTTACTTGAAAAGAATCTTTCGTAATAACTTTTATTTGTGTCGCAAGGCTCTTCCCTGCCTCCATATTGCTTAAATTGCAAACTTCTTTTTTTTTCCTAAAAATCTTTTTTTTTTTTTTTTTCTTTTTTTTTTATCCTTTCGTGTTTTATTTTTGGCGGTATAGTTTCCATGACGCTAATTTTTCATAAAGGTTGTAGAGTGAAGCACAAAAGACTGCACACAGAAATCGATGGGCTCTTTGTTTAAAGATGGATCGCATTCTCCATATTTCGGAAACGACGTCTTTCAAAGCCAAAGGACAAAAGATAGAATTGACCTACTGGTTGCATCATGATATATTCCATTAAAAAGCCATAATCACAATTTGGCGAGTTATTTCTGCCTTTTAATTTCTGTTTCATCTTCTTAGCATTTTTCTAATGTAGATAGACTTAAAAAAAAGACTGCTTGTAGTACTATGTATGTATATATATATATATTTTCTTTCTAATGCAGCTGGCAAACACTTAGACAGCTTGGTCTTGGATGCCTTAAGGCAAGCGCTGCACAGACGTGACTCACTTTGCATGACCCAGGAGGCGCGTGTAATTTGAAGATACGGGCGCGGAGTAACAATGCCCCGCAACGCTCTACGATTATAATAGACCGGGACATACGGTTTCAAGTGGATTCCGAACCACTACAAACATCCATGCCACCGCCGGGACTCGATCCCGAAATCTGTGGTACCGAGAGCCAGAGCGCCATATATATATAGAGAGAGAGAGATTTAATATAGTAAAATATATTATATATATATATATATATATATTCTATTTGGGTCTGGGTTAGAATAGCCCCACTGTAGCTCATACATGTCTAAAAGGCGATTAAATGAGTCCCCAGTGTCAGGGATATAACATGATGGGGTAAAAATCAAACTTCTCACTTTAGGTGTCCTATATGTTGGTGCCGCAAGGTCAAGGACAAAAAGAAACTACATTTTTTACCCTTTATCATGATCATCTATTCATGGACTTGGTCTAGATGTTGCTGTTGACAAAGTGGGATAAGAAATTATAATATATATATATATATGTGTGTCTGTGTGTGTGTGTGTGTGTGTTCTGGGTTCGAGTTCCGGCGGTGCCTTGGATATTTGTAATAACCTTAAACCATACGTCCCCGGGAAAATATGACGATGTAACAATAACGATAAATATGACAATGTCACCCTGGTGAAATTGGTTCTAAATTGCAGTTGTATAGTGTAGCAGGCCATTATACTAAAACCTGATTCACCTTGTATATGTTACATACCACCTAATTTAATGCGAAAGTTCATGTGCCTAGTATTTCAAAATAATAGATTTCTAGTACGAAGACTGATGGCCAAGTCACTGGCCCTAGGTGCGACAGGCTTCGCGTTCGAGTCCTGTGGTGTACATGGATGTTTGTAATAGTTCGGAATCCACTTTATGCCGTAGGTTCTGGAACTAATATGACTGTATGACTGAAAACCCTACCCCATAAAAAGAAAACATCTCATGTTTCGGAATATTCCATTAGGCAGGCGGCCTAGGCCCACTATGGAAATTGTTACGCCATTGATGAAGAATGTATATATATAAACATGTCACATTTTCTCATAATAGCTACTTCTAGCTTTCCTATAATTAATGGCTGATTTGCATTTGTGTTTATGAACTCTCTCCATTCTTATTTTCTACAATATACTAAACCGAAACACATTAATGATTTGATTAGTTGTAAATGCATATAATATAAATTTATCACCCTTGGGAAGTTCTCATTTTCAATTTGCCGCGCAATTCCTGAGTAGGATTTGAATTCTCGCAATTCCTTAAATATCGTGTTTTTAAAATGGTGACTTTTCATTTACCTGCAAAATCCACTTAGCTTTCGACTGCACTTTGCAGCAGCTTCCGGGAACACAGCTAACTTACCTTCGAGTTCTTTAATATAAAAATTTCACTAAAATAACTTTTTCTTTTATGTGAATATTATCATTTATATATTATAATTTAAAATATATATTGTCATACATGCAATAAACAATTTTAAGTCAAACTCTTAAATCTATCCTTTTTACTATATTTTTAAAATAATGATATATCTTAATAAACAAGTAATATAAAAAAAATTAAACTCAATTCATTCTTTTTTTTTTTCACTCTATTGCAGAAAGTCCTTTATGAATAATTTTCATTCATTTTTTTTAAGTTTATCTGGCGCCCCTATGGGTAGATACATGCAACTTAAATCTAAAAAAAAGCTGAAATGAATGAATTAAACTTGAATGACTGAATTAATATTTGAAAAACTGTATTCACATCACGTGTCATCCACTACATGTTCAAAAATGCATATGAACTGGAGTGGATGAATAAAAGGTATTTTATGAACGATTGAAAATTAGAACAAGATGTATATAGGGAGAGTGTGAGCTAATAGAAGGAATTGAAAAAATTGGAGAAATTGATGGATGGGCTATGTAAGGTTGGCCATCACTGCTTTCAAAGCCATTCACGGATATGTTCATTTCAAATCATTGCCTCCAGGAATAACGTTGAACGTCCTAAGTGGTGTTAAAATACTTTTTCAATAATATGCGGAAGTTTTTGTAATAATATATAAAACATATTTTTCTAATGAAACATCTTCAAATTTCTCAATATTTAATGTTTGTCTAATATCTAACTGAAATCCTTATTTTTTTTTAATAAATCTATTTTTTAATCGAATTTTTTCGCCATTTGCTGTAAACAATCTAGCATATTGTTTAGACATTGTGTTCGAATATATTTTGAAATCATCCATGTTGTTGTCTACCAAGTGGGATAAGTAGCAACAAAAACTAGACACTTTTACAAACATCATTACTGTTACTAATCATTACTTATCATTTATTTACTTTTAGGCTTCTGTCTATAATATGTTCTTAAATTGCATTGTAATGGATCCTATTAATATTCACACTTCTTACATTTCAAAAGTAAAATGTTTTTCCAATGCTTTCATTAAGAATGTTATGAATATCTATGAATAAAAATTCAACATAGAAATTTAATATGCTATGAAAAGGAAGTATATAGTTAATGATGCATGCTAATTTTGTTTAACAAGACACTAAAAGTGTCTAGCTGAACAAAATTAGCATGTATCATCAGGTTTCTGAAGCATCGTTTTAGGCTTATTTCAATAATATCAATATATTTTATAAGTACATATTATAAAAATATATTGTATGCATTCCATAAGCCCCGGGAATTTTAAATTGAAAATGGGTCTTACTTTTTGGAACCAGTAGTACATTCACACTATAGAAATGTAATTTAGAACCAATTTCAGCAGACAAGCATCTAACTTTTCTCCTCCTCAAACCTGCGGTCTGATGGTCAATTGGCTAGCACTGTGACCTTTGGTACCACAGGCTTCAGGTTCGAATCCTGCCGGTGGCATGGATGCTCATGAGTGATTCGGAATCCAAGTTAAGCTGTAATTCCTGGTCTAATTAACCTAAAGTGTGAACAAAACGACCGTAGAGTGACAAATCAAATCAAATCCCCCAGAACCTGACAAAAAAAAACTTTCTAACGTACAGCTTTATTATGTAACTAGTTGGATTTCACGCCCATTCTCTGAGTCCAAAATACTGCATGGTAACTATCCACCAGGCATTATAGTTTACAGTGTTAGATGTAAAAACATTTTTTTCCTTTATTTATAAAAAATTAACTTGGTTATTATATATATTTTGTTTTTATTTGAATAGGAAATTTTATTTAATATCAAAAAGAATACAATACATAAATTTAATCGATTTAATAAACTGAAAAGCGATTATCTGTTATTTTATATATATATATATATATATATATATAATCATACTTTGTATAAATAATTTTTCATTTATATATATATATTTTTGAGGGCCTGAATGGCCGAGTGGCCAGCGCTCTGGCGCTCGGTACCACAGGTTTCGGGTTCGATTCCCGGCGGTGCCATGGATGTTTGCAGTGGTTCGAATCCATTTTAAACTGTAGGTCCCGGTCTAACAGTATCGTAGAGCGTTGCGGAGGTGTTGTTACTCCGCGTCTGTAACTTCTCTTCAAGCTGCACGCACCTCCTGGGCAGTGCTAAGTGAGTAACGTCTGTACTGCGCTCGCCTTAAGGCATCAATGACAATTGTCTAAGTATTTGCCAGCTGCATTAGAACAAAAAATATATATATTTTGATGCTAAAGTCGAAGAAACATATTTTGTGATTTATTTTTGCCTCGTGTGAATTTGACATGCAATTTATTGCGAGCCATGCAAAGGATTTTTAAAATGCTGCAAAGTTTTTGCAGCCAATAAAAATGAAAAGTATAAGTTGTGACGACTGTCTTGGTTTCTGTCTTTCAAAAGAGCCATTGGTTCGAAAGTTTATCATTTGTGTTGAAATGACGAGCAAAAAATAGAAAACTTACGAATTCGTGATGATGTGAAATGTGTGCTTATTTTAACAGCAACTAATTCACACAAATTTCAACCTTCCTAAGCGTATTTTAAATAACATGATAACATATCTTTTAATGGAATGAAAAATTTATTCCAATAAAATATTCTATTAGGAAATTAAAAAGGAATTTGAAATACTAATATTATAAAAATCATTTGGAAAAAAATTCAGAAAGTTGTTTGTAAAATTGGCAGGAATTAAATGTAGGAATTCAGAACTTCTATTTTGTTTGCTTAAGAAAGTGTTGAAAATCTGTGGCCTATTTTTATATTTCCTTCAGAGAATTTGTACAGAACGTTAAACTACTCTTAAAATGCATTTAAAAACTCTGAAAAATAAAACTTTGTTAGAAACGCCAAATTTCTATATGCAAGGTATGAAAATAGATAAAAATGACGCAAAATGATTGTTGTTGTTGTTGTTGTCGTGTCCAGGGATTTAAAATATAATTATCAAAGTTAGATCAAGTCAAAAGTCTTCACGACAACGGCCGCTAGCAAGGGCGCCTCTTCACTATACAGAACTTCTCTTAAGTTGGCACCCTACCCAATTGCAAAAACATGGGGAGGGAGTGCTGGACACTCTAGAATGTGCTTAGGAGAGCGTTGGGGCAATTTCTGCAGCGGATGTAATCCCTGGTCTTGTCTGGGAGAATCTTCATCCCTCTGTAATGGTTATTTCTGAGTCTGCTAATAACCGATGTCAACTTTCTAGGGCAGTCGAAGTCCGTGATGAGTGGCTTCTTAAAGTTATGAGGAATGAGTCGGCTTTTGGCAACGTTAGCATCTGCAAGTGTGATGGTAGTCCTGGTTGATCATTGTCCTTGGCTTCTTTGGCTAAAGAGACAGCGCATTCGTTGCCCTCAATGTTGACATGTGCAGGAATCCATTGAAGATGATATGATTTGCCTCTACAGTGTAGTGTCTCGAGGAGAACATGTATCGCAGAAGTGATGTTAGTATCTCCATTTTTAATTGCTTCCAGAGGCGACTTGTAATCAGAAAAAAACCTAACCCCTCAAATTTTTATATGCAAGGTATAAAAATAGATAAAAATGACACCAAATGATTAAACACAATATATGAGAACATATAAAAAATTACGCCAAATGACCATAACCCCATCACGTGCTGTAGCGAGATCGGCAAAGTGGTAAAAATGGGAATCTCGATAAATTATTCCCATTGACTCTAAATCTGTTTTGGAAATTAAATATTCGCTCCTAAAATCACATCTAAAATTTACTAAAAAAAAAAACACCAGTTCTTACTAGATTTTGATTATTAGCATCGTATTTATTTAATTAATATATATTAATAATAATTCCATTGTACTACTAATAATTTTTCTTAAGAAATGCCAAAATTTTGCAAAACGACGTCCAGCAAATATTGAATCAGCCTGTTAGGAAAATGAAATAAAAAAAAAATATTTAAACGATTTTTTCTGTTGCCACTTTATGATGAAAAACATTCTGTTGAATAAAATTTTGCGAAGCGTAAATTTTTCTTCCTAAAATAAAAAATACATGAAATCTTAATTTACGCAGTGTTCACTAATTACTACAAAAACACACTTCAAGGACTTCCTAGTCATTATTCCCATTATTTTAATAATAATTTCGGAACCTTCACGGCGAGATTGGTAAAACAAATAAAAACTGCTTTTGTTTTTGTTCATAAGAGCACGAATTTTTTTTCTTTTCTCGTTCAGCTTTTTCATTTCCAAAAAACTGAAATCTTTATTAAGCTGAAAAAAATAATATGCTAAAGTCGTTGTTGTCCTCGTTTTGAAAAAAGAAACGGTTTTATCTTGTTATCAGGAGTGCATGCATAAAAGTGTTTCCCACAAAAAATAATATTTACAAGAAATATTATGACAGTTTTTCGAAAATTTTTAAAAGAAAAACATTTTAATGAACTTATTTTAAAATATAGATTAAAAAATAATTTGGTTTCATATTTGCAGCTTTTAATGTGTTCTCAAATTATTTTGATATTTCTGCCATAGCGAGTTATTAAAAATAATTTTTAAACTTATTATTTTTTTAGAGGATAGAATATTTGTATTAATTTGTATCATCTTAATGCATCTATTTTTTTTGAAAAAAATTAAATATTAACAATATTCATACAAAAAAATTTTGTCAAAATAAAATGATAATATTTGTTCTTTAATATTATCTTAAATATCTACTTTTTTAGAACTTAGAAAATCAGTACCTTTGCACATGATACAAAAACAGCCAATACAGAAAATGTTTCATATATTAGATATCTTCTTCAATGGCTCAACAGCCCCATGGTGGGCCAAGAACGTTTGCCTTCTTCTAGATTACGAAACATGAGTGTTTTTTCTTTTTATGGAGTAAGATTGTCAGCCCTAAGCCCTATAGTAGTATTAGACCGAGACCTGTGGTTTAAAATGAATTCGAACCACTAAAACATGCATGGCTCCGCCAGGACACTGAACCCGAAATCTGCGATTCATACCCCAATCACTTCGCTATCAGGGCACAGATTAGAAATCTATTGTTTTGAAATACTAGGCACATTGAACTTTCCCGTTAAATTAGCAGATATGTAACATATTCAACGTTAATCAGGTTTTACGATAATCACCTGCTACATTACTACTGTGCCCAAAAAGTAAAAGTAAGTTTTATTTTTCTCAAAAACTCTTTATTTATTCTTCCAAATTTATTTCATTGCCTTTAAAGTAATCCCCTTCCGGACACAATGCACTTATGCCAACTTTTTTTTTTTCCAATCCTCAATGCATGCTGAAAATACTATTGAACAGGTTCGCCATCATTGTCTTCAAAGTTACTCACGGATACGTCCATTTTCAAAACATTGCCCCGAGGAATAACGTTGACCAACCGAAGAGGTTATAAAATACTTTTATTATAATATATGGATATTTTTAATGTATAAAATAGGTTTATCAAATGAAACATCCTCAACTTTCTTAATATTTAATTGGTTTTTTTTCTAATCTTTTACCCACATCCTTATTTTTTTTAATAAATCTACTTTTTAACGGTATTTATTCAGTTCTTGTCAGCATATTGTTCAGACTTTAGAAAAATGTGTTCTAATATATTTTAAAAATTACCGATATAAAATGCTTCAAAATAATTTATTTAGGAGGGGCCTGATGGCCGAGTGGCTAGCGCTCTGATGCTCGGTACCACAAGTTTCGGGTTCGAGTCCCGGCGGTGCCAGGGATGCTTGTAGTGGTTCGAATCCACTTTAAAACCGTAGGTCCCGGTCTAATAGGATCGTAGAGCAGTGTCAGTAGCGTCCGTAGCCTGTCTTCAAGCTACACGTGCCCACCTGAATAGTGTTATATGAGTGACAGCAATGCAACCCTTGCTTATGGCATAAAGATTAACTGTCTCTGTACTGCCAGATGCATTAGAACAACGAATTGTTTAGGGAAAGGAACTATTCGTTGTTGTTTTTGACGTGTCCCTCATGGAAGGAGGAAAAAGGGGTGCAACTTTTGTTCTGATGGAGCACCCGTAGGTAGAAGTCTGACTTCTGCTCCGTGAAGCTCTTACAGTCATAGGAGACTGGGACCTACGGCTTAAAGTGGATTCCGAACCACTACAAACATCCATGGCATCGCCGGGACTCGAACCCGAAATCTGTGATCCCGAGCGCCAGAGCGCTAGACACTCGGCCATTCAGGACCCAAAAAAACTATTGAAAATTAAATATTAAATAAATGCATTTTAATATTTTATGAACCTTCATACCATACCAATGTTACTAGCAATGGACATACCAATGTTAACTACAAAGTTTACTGGATATTTTTTAAAAAATATATGTTTTATAAGACATATTTTTTAAAACAACATTGTTTATCGACATACCAATGTTAACCACGTAGAAATAAAAATAATATAGTTTGCTGGTTATTTCTTAAAAAATATTTTTCATAAGAAGCATATTTTTTAAAAAAGCATTGTTTAAAGAAAGGAAAAGTCTCTGTTATAACTGTTATAAAATTAGGTTGGGTGTCTGTCTGAAAAAGATTACGAATGTGCCTTAAGTTAACGTAAAATGTATTTGGTAACAAGATTACTTCAATTTTTACCCACAATAATCAAATCTTTGGAAGTTGTTTTTGTAACTCGCAAATCATAATAATGCTTTCAGAAGAGTCTAGACTGTGTCTTTATTCTAGAAGAGTCCTTATTACCATAAATTGAACAGACTTGTTATCCAATATACTATTTCTAAAATAAAAAGGCAATTGTTTAAGTATTCAGTTCACACAAACCAAGTGTAATATTGGATTAAAGGCTTTAACACAATAGAAGTACGACTTAAGTATAATACTTTGGTAAAAGTAGCTCATTTTTCTACACGCTGGTTTTGACATGCAAAAATAGATCAAATAAATTTATGTATTTGTTAGGCTTTCAAGCGAGATATATTTTTATTATTTAAGGCTTTATTTGCAAACTCTAACTCTCTCTCTAACAACTACAATAAACCGATAAAAAGGAATAGCGTTATGTACCATTTCAATATAGTTTATCCATTAGGATGAGCCCGACTCGTGGTCGCTGGTAATCATTGGGTTAAGGGTCCATCCGCTGGAGGCTTTATTATAGACACTGTTTCAAAAAACGAGCATACTTTATGGGGTTTGTGATGTTTAACATCTTACTTCGTTAGTTGGACTACCTGGTGAGAGTTTTCCGGGTTATCCCCCCATACGATAGGCAAACGCGGGCTAGTTCTACCCTAAAAGTTCTCCCGGAAGACACTGCTCCTTCTTATTCAGTGACACGGATCTAAGTCAGATTTCTACCTAAGGGTGCTCCATCCCAACAGAAACTGCCCCTTTCCCTCCATCCATGAGATGTGAAATTGAAAACGAAAATTAAATTTGAATTAATTATTATATATTATGTTATCAAATTTTTATATTATCAACTCCAGGTTAACTTCAAATAAACTAATCATTTAATACTCCTGAAAAACTTCAAAACTTGTTACATTTGTAAAATAAAGTTCCGTAAATTCGCCATACATCCAAACCATCTATGGTAAAAAGATTATTCATTAGCTTATCGAAAAGTATAATATATTTAGCTAATGAATATTTTAAATCTTAACTTTTACTTCTTAGTGAATGGTGAATTTACCTCAGTGAATTTACCACATAATGAAATCAGTATTTTAAAATTTAAAATAAAAAATAATGAATTAAAAGCATTACTCATTTTAATGATGATTTAATTATTTATATAATTATGTACACAATGCTTATTTTTTTCAAAATTAGTTATAGAGTTTTAAATTTTTTCCATAAAATTATAAATACGTGATTTATTACTAAAAACAAATTTAATTTCCAATTTATTAAATATATTTTCATCAACTTCAATAATTTGTACCAACTCATACAATTTAACATATTCCAAGCAAATTTATTTCTTGTTGTCACAATCTGCAAAAAAATTTTTTAACTAATTCATTCAATTTAACATATTCCAAATAAATTTATTTATCGTTGCCACAGTCTACAAAGAAAAATTTAATTCAATCAAGATTATTGATGATTTAATTATATAATCATGTACACAATATTTATTTTTTTTTTCAATTAATTCAAGTGCTTTACATTTTTTTTCCACAAAATTATAATTACTTGAATTATTATAAAAACAAACTTAATTTCCAATCGATTAAATAAATTTTAATCAACTTCAATAATTCGTACCAATTCCTACAATTTAACATATTCCAAAGAAATTTATTCTCGTTGCCAGAATCTGCAAAGAAAAATTGAATTCAATCAAATCGTTTGCGCTTAGAGACAAAAATTTATTTCTATTATTTCAAAGGCCTTTATTCTTTTATTCTAAAATTATCGATTCTAGAAAAATAGGGTACATTTTTATTTTAACTTTATATTAATTATTTGTCCACAATGTTTTTTTAAATAAATCTTTTATTTAGGATTTAAAATGGAAATTCTTATTCAAATATGAGTATGTAAATTTTAACCAGAAACTGGAATGTTTTTGTCCTGAAAAATAATGTTGAGTAAAAATAAAAACATTTTAAATTGAAATGTTTACAATTTACTGAATTCGAGGAACAAAATCATATTCAAATTGAAACATTTCTATTTTTCTAAAATATAAACAATTGTCTAAAATATCTTTTGTTTAAAAATGTATTTTAAAGCAAGTATGTTGCATATTCTATTATTAATTTTCCATTTTTGTATACATTTAAATATTTAATAACACAAAAATTCTGAAATGAAACCATTTCTCCAAACGAATAGATAAAATGAACAAAAGATTTGTATATTTTAAATTTGAATTTATGTTCGGAGGTAAAATTATGCATTTATTCTACATGCAGTTCAAATAAAAGGAGGAAATGTTATCTTACATTTTTATTATTTATATAATTTTTTTTTTATTCATTAAACAAAATAGTTTGAAACCACAATAATATGATGAGAATGTTCTTTTTAGAATGCTTTATAAATTTATGCAAACCATCTTTTAAAATATCGAAAGAACCTTTTAGAATAGAATTCCATCATAAAATTGAATAGTGGGATATTTATTTAAGTTTGGATGAGATTGAGAATTTTTATTCGTTAACAGTAAAAAATATTGTGAATTTTTTAATTGTTATTTTCATATGCTGAACATTTTGACATAAAGCATCTCTTGAATAGCAAGTTCAGCATCATACAGGGTATAACCACAGGAGGCTGACTATTTTGATACCACAGTTTAAAATAAATTTTCTAGGGATAGTTCTATCCAAATCCTCTTATAAAATATCGGAAAAATCTTTTATAATTCCAAAATTCCAATCTTTTATAATTAAAATTGATATAGTACAGTATGATATAGTAATCATAAATACTCTGCATTTTTTATTCGTAATTTTCAACTTCTGGACATTTTGACCTAAAGCATCTCTTGAACAACAAGTTCAGCATCATACAGGATATAACCACAGGACGCTGGCTATTTTGATACCACAGCTTAAAATAAACTTTTCTAGGAATAGCTACTTCCATAGGTGAATTTTTCAACTTACGATACAAGCTTATCTCTCTTTTCGAGTCTTGTGTAAGAGCTTTCAAGCCAAAAGATTTGCCATGCACTATAGACATCACACTGCTCAACTCGAAGCTCAGTGGAAACGTGCTTCGTTGGTGAGCATTAGGGCGGAGGTTCAATTTGCTGGCGGATTTGTTGTAGACACTGTTTCAAAAACGCGGAGACTCGATGGCGTTTGGGATGTTCAACATCTTGCCGAGTTAGACATGCTACCTGGTGGTAGTTTTTCGCATAATCTGCCATATACGATATGCAAATGAGCGGTAGATATCTTTAAAATTCCCCCGAAAGGCGCTGCCCTATTCCTTCAGCGTCACGAAACCAAGTCAGACTCTACCTAGAGGTGCTGCATCACAAAAGCTGCCACCCCCTCCCTTCCCTACTTGCATGAGGCTGCAGTGGTTCTTGGGCTTGCACTAAATGTTACTGTCTACCAAGCGGCCTGATGTCTAATTGACTAGCGCTTTGGCCTTTTGTACCACAGGCTTCAGGTTCAAAACCTGGCTGTGACATTAATGTTCGTTAGTGGTTCTGAATCCCCGTTAAACTGTAGGTCCCGGTCTAATTAGACTAAAATGTGCAAAAAATGACAGTAGAGCGACAAACCAAATCAAGTAGGATAAGAAAAAAATAGTTATAGAACTATCAGGTTTCGAACCGAGCTCTGCCCGTTCCAAAACCCAATGTGCTATCTACCACGCTATTTTAACTTTTAATTTCTAATTAAAATTATTTAATTTTAATTCCTTTGGAAATAATTATATTCGTCGTAAACAAATCCCTCTGTCTGTAAAATGTATTTGAAAATGTACATGACAAATTTTCAATATTAAATATAAATTTTCTGGGTTTTATGTAAAAGATCAATAACTATCATTAAAAGGAGGAAAACAAATATTTTAAGAAGAGAAAAAATGTCATTTGTCGTTATTACTTACCACAAAACATTTTTTTTTCTGTCACTAACTCTAACGAAGATTCAAATCCCCTGTTCCATTAAAGGTATTTTGTTATCCATTAGCTTAATAACTCCAAAACAAATTGGTCTTGTAGGCAAATGATCTTCAAAATATAAAAAAAAAAAAATTCACTTCTTTTGATGTATGTATATTTAAGAGCGAAAGTAAAAATCGATATAACAACTTAGGAAATTTTTCCGATTTCTTGACTTTCTAGTTAATATGATGCTAGGTCATCTATAATGGAATGTGAAAATTGAAAACAAAAAAAGAAAATTATACAAAAAAAAAAATATTGGCTTCTCATTTATTTCATAGAATATTAAAAAAATCCAAATGGGGTAGTAGAATTGTGATAGGTGAGTTTAAAGCAGTGAATTTTATTTTTGTTTAAAGGATATTTTGTCAAAAAGGTATATGTAGTTTATCTAAATTATATAAAGTTTTCTAACGTTCATTTTAAAGCTAATAGTTTTGTAGATTTCATTAAAAATATTGTCCTTAAAAATCTATGAAACTTACTAATCTGTTATAAAAAATTTTTTATAGTTTAAACTGTATTTAAATATAACCTGGCATTGCTAAGCAATACAAATTTTTTAGTTTTTGTGTAACATATTTAATTTAAATGGAAAAGTAAAAAAATTTCATTAATTATTTATTCTAATCATTCATTAACAAAGAAATAAGTTTCTATAAATTTTCAAGAGTGTAAAATGAGTTAAAATATTTTTTTTTAATCTTTCTTTTGAGAATGTTTGTCGTAAGCCATAAAAGCTATCAACATAGTTAATGTAGAAAAATTCTACTATTAAAGAGAAGGCTTGAACTTGTTTAGAAAAAAAAAAACGTTAAATCTTTTTGGAGCAGGTGGTTTAAGGTCCGTATAGATTAAAAATAATTATTTTCCAGCCTTAAAAAAATAACAATGTGATTTATAAACACACAAATATTCGTAACATAAAACATTTATGATTTTCAGAAATAATCGTAAAAGAAGAAACCATGAAAAATTTCATTTAATCTCATCATTATCATCAGTGGCGCAACAGCTACATGGTGGGCAAAGCCGTCTAGATACTGACAGATTCCGAAACAAGGTGTTTTACTTTATACGAGGTAGAATTGTCAGCACTATATCCAACGCTCTACAGTCATATTAGACTAGGACCTACGGTCTTAAAGCGGATTTCGAACCACTACAAACATCCATGGCACCTCCGGGACTTGAACCCGAAACCTGTGACACCGAGCGCCAGTCACTTGGCCATCAGACCCAACATTTAATGCATAGTCTATAAATTAATCTCTACTTACCCATACATTTTTTATAGTTTCCCTAAAGAAGAAACTACGAAAAAAACTTTCATTTAATCTATAATTTTTAGGATAATCTGTACGCCCATACTTCTTATAGTTTCTCTAAAGGGGAAACTATAAAAAAAATTACATTGAATCTATTATCTATAAATTAATCTATACTTATCTATTCCATTTTTTTATAGTTTCTGTAAAAAAGAAACTATAAAAAATGCATTTAATCTATACTTAATCTATACATATAATGGAATATAATCTTTACTTACCCATACATTTTTTATAGTTTCTCTAAAGAAGAAACGTAAAAAAAAATTATATTTATTCTATAATCTGTAAATTAACCTATACTTATCCATACACTTTTTATAGTTTTTCTAAAGTAAATTTATGGGTAATTATAGATTATTTGTCAACTTTGTAGAATATTGAACCAAAGTTAAACTGAACAGCTACAAAAAAAAAAAAGGCTAATTACAATAGTTTTTAAGATAAATAAATTAATTCTGACGTGGAGAGGCTGGTAGATAGATAGATAGTGATATTGGTAGACAGTGATATTGCGTTCATTTTCCGAACAGTAGCTAGGTTCGATACCCTAAAAGCGATAGAAGCGCTTGTTTCTGTACCGGAAATTTGCAAAATGTTCAACTCGTGGGCCATTGTTAATGTAAAGGGCTAACAATGATGAAGATTCAGGTTCAAATCCGTTACCGGCATCCGTTGCAGTCACTGCGTTAAGAAACGGGGTGATTTTGACAAGGTGTGAATGATATCCACCTTGATATGACATTTCATTATTCTTAATACATTTATTTGATGAAAATAGAATCAAAGAAAACATGAAATGTACAAAGAAAGATATCTGCAATCAAATTGTCTAGTGGGAGTTTTTCGGATTTTTGTCCCATATTACACACAAATACGAAGCAGTTACACCTAAAAGTCTTCCCGGAAGGTATTGTCCTACTCTTATCGTCCATCGGTGAATTGTTCGTTGCATGCATTAGTGAAACACGAAGTCCACTAAAGTAAAACGCAAAAAATTTGCAGGTTAAATCAGTAAGCTAGAAAGTCCTTTCTTTGCATTCGAGAAGAGTATACTCCTACTGGTGCATCCATACTTTAAAGTGAATAAACTAATGCGCTAGCAGATGTCTTTGGCGTTAGAGTTAAAATGTATTTTTTAAATCTAATAACACATTAAATAATGAAAACTGCTGCTGTTAAATAGAAGGCTTAGTCTTAACATTAACTTAAAACGTTAGTCATTAATGGTTAAAACAAATTTTTGTCGTCGAAAAGCAAGTAATCGACTTTGTTTGATGAATCGTGAAGCATTTGAAGCGAGATACAAAACCGGCAACAATCGGAGTGGTTTTGAACCTATTCTGACTAAATATATGCGAAGGAACGTGGATATCAATTTCCATATACTACACCTCAGATAATATTTTAATGCAGTTCTCATTTCTTCTTCTCTCAAATCCAGGCACAAAGATAAATGCTGGATCTGGCATTCTTCAAAATTGTAGTGGCATCAGAAGCCAACATCGACCCAAGGAAAAATGTTTGTAAAGCTGTCAACTAAATTGATCGATGACTAGAAACAGAAATTTTATCATTTTGGAAAAAAAAAAAATTATTTAATTATACTTTCCAAAGAACTTCTCGTTTAATTTCTAAACAAGCTTTCCAGAATCTGTAAACTAATAAACGGGGCATGATTACTTACAAACAATTTTCTAATCAATCTAACAATTCAATTCTGTTTATAAAAGGATTTCGTTTTTTGTTTTCGGAAAATTATACCTTTTTTTTTATCCTAGAAAGCGTTTTATTTTTTTTTTTAACTTAAGAAATTGTTTCGTTTCAATCAATCTTGTAGCATAATCTTGAATTTAACTTCGTATGCTCAGATGAATGCAGAACAGTATATATATATATATATAATAAATGGACGATTTATTATATGCAGATAATAATGAATAATTTTGTAGGTGGTATTTTAGAATGCTTATTTCTTCTGTACAATGTCAAGATGTCAAAAAGAATACCAAAAAATTTGTTGCAATATATATATGTATATATATATATATATATATATATATATATATTCATAGATATTCCTAACATTCTTAATAAAAGTATTGGAAAAAACATTTTACTTTTGAAATATAGTAAGTCTAGATATTAATATAATCCATTACGATGTAATTTAGAGGCATATTATTAAAAGAAACCTAAAATAATGTTGTAAAAGTATTTAGTTGTGTGAGCTGGCGCATTCAGTGTTTTCGGTACCCATCGAGATTTGACGCGTTTGAGGTCCAAAATGGAATGGACCGACCCTTTTGAAATTCCAATATCATCAGCAAGGTCTCTAATTGTAAATCGACGGTTTGCAAACATTAATCTTTAATTTTTGGACGTGAGCTTCGATGGTTGAGGTTGATGGTCGACCGGAGGGCTTTTTCGTCTTCAACGCGTTCTCTGCCTCCTTTGAACTGTTTATACCACTTCTAAACATTTCATTCCGATTTACGAATGCTCACAGAATGCCTTCTGCAACTTTCTATACGTTTCCGCTTTCAAAATTGATTGCAAGTTCTTTGCTCAATTGATTCAGACATTTCAAAAATCGCCGGAATCCGTTTTATCGTCTCACAAAACCAAGCGTAACTCAAACACAAATGAATATAAATAAAAAAAAGATTTGAAACTCCATAAGCCCCGAAAATTTAAATTGAAAACGGGTCTAACTTTTTATACCATCTTTTTATAGTATATTCAGATTTTAAGTTTAGATTTCTATTCATAGATATTCATAAAACATTCTTATTAAAAGTATTTAAAAAGCATTTTGCTTTTGAATATAAGTAGTCTGGATATTAATATGATCCATTACGATGTAATTTAGAGGCATATTATTGAAAGAAGCCTAAAATGATGTTCGTAAAAGTATGTTTAACAATTTATCATTAACTACACTCATGTCCATAAATTAAGGATAATTCAGAATCACACAGAAATTGAACTCTAAAATAAAAAATTTCATCTGTAGAATTATCACACACATCTTGAAGAAGAATATGCAAATTACAGGAAACCACCAGATGGCGCGGATAGTACGTCACAATGACGAGAGTGTAAGAGACGGGTATATAAAGAATGGTGGCAAAGAAGTAAAATTGTTCACAAGCACTTTAAAAGCCTTTCAGTGCAATAACCGCATAGTTATGGCACAAAGGAAGCATTTGGATGATTTTTTACGTGGTAGAATTATCGGACGACTGGAATGTGGACGTACCCAGCTGGAAGTATCCGAGGAACTTGGAATCGCCCAGAGTGTCATCTCCAGGCTTTGGCAACGATTCCAAGATGATGATAATGTGAGTAGATGTTACAGCACAGGTCTCCACCGAGTTACAACGCCTAATGAGGACCGGTATTTAGCAGTTACTGCCAAAAGAAGACCTGTCTCGTCAGCTCTCTTCAGCTATCGGTACAAGGCAGATCTTGTACAGGCGCTTAGGGCACATTGCTCTATATGCTCATAGGCCTGTCAGATGTGTTCCACTTACCGCAACTTACTGTCGCTTGCGATTAACCTGAAGCAGAGAGCATGCATTGTGGACATCGCAACAGTGGTCGGTGTGATGTTTTCCGACGAGTCCAGGTTTAATTTGCTGTCTGATTCCCGCCGGACTTTCATATGGAGAGCGCCAGGTACCGTTACCACCAAGAGAACACCTTTGAACGACACCGTTACGGTGGGGCAGGATGGCTCGTTTGGGGAGGAATTATTCTTGGTTCCAGAACTGGCCTGCATGTTCAGAGTGTAACGATGACAGGCCACATTTATCGGGATCTCATTCTGGAACAACATGTACGTTTGTTTCGGGGTGGCATGGGTGCAGAATTTCTGTTTATGGATGACAACGCCCGTCCTCACCGTGCAAACATTGTAGACGAATGCCTTCAATTGGAGGATATCACCCGTATGGATTGGCCCAGCATACTCACCGGACGTGAATCCAATAGAGCATGTGTGGGATATGCTTAGCCGACGAATTGGAGCCCGTCAACCCCCTCCCACCTGTCAACCGGAACTTCGGAGGGCATTGCTTGATGAGTGGTATAATATTCCCCAAGATCAGATTGTTAATTTGATACTCAGCATGCCTAGGTGTTGTAAGGCCTGTATTGCATCGTCCGGGATATGATATTAACCATACTGCATATTAACCATCATACTAACCATGTTACACTGTTTTTTGTAAATAGGTTCTTTTTTGAAATTTGCTCCAGGGAGTAAAAATCGCAATTTTTATTAATTATGTCAAACATATAGCATCTTTTTTGCTCTTTACCTTTTGTTTAATAAATAGACTTTACAAATAAGTCAAATTTGTTTTGCTTCTGTCTCTTTCATTGCCTGAACTTCATTATCCTTTATTTATGGACATGAGTGTATATATTTCGCTTTTTATAGCAAATTCATTTTTTTTCTGTTTAATATCTATTCATAGATATTCATAACATTCTTTTAGGAAATTATTGGACAAACATTTTACTTTTAAAATTTAGTATTAAGAATTGTATGAAATAGAATTAATATTACAGGTAGCTCTGTGTGATACTGTATTCAAAAAATAAGACCAATTTTCAATTTTAAAATTCCCATGGCTTATGGAATTTCAATTTTTTTTTTTTTTTTAGTTTTGCTGGCACTGTCCTTGACATCTGAGTGAACTTGGACATCAAAATATGCATTAGCGTTTGAGTTATGCTTGGCTTTGTGAGAAGCTCAAAATGATTCCGGCGATTTTTGAAATGTTTGAATGAATTGAGCAAAGAACTTGCGTTAAATTTTGTTTGCGGAAACGTATAGAATGTTGCAGAAGGCATTCGGTGACCATTCCTGTATCGGAAAAAAATGTTTACAAGTTTTATAAGCAGTTCACAGAAGGCAGAGAGCGCGTTGAAGACAAAGAGCTCTCTGGTCGACCCTCCACCTCAACCGACGAAGCTCACCTCCAAACGATTAAAGATTGGGCGCTTGCAAACCGTCGATTTACAATTAGAGAGCTTGCTGATGATGTTGGAATTTCAAAAGGATCGGTCCATTTCATTTTTGGGCCTCAAACACGTCAAATCTCGATGGGTACCGAAAACACTGAAAGCGCCAGCTCACACTGCATCGATTCTTCGTGACTGTTTCGCCAAAAATGAAACCCATATCATTCCACACCCACCGTATTCCCCCGTGCGACTTCTGGCTATTCCCCTAAACTCAAAAGACCACCGGGGACACCGTTTTGAGTCGATTGAAGAGATTCAACGGGAATCAGCGCGCTTTGAAGTCTATCCCTGCCGATGACTTTTTAGCATGCATCGAGGATTGGAAAAAGTTGGCATATGTGCATTGTGTCCGGAATAAATTGAAAGAATAAATAAAGAGTAAAAAAAAAAAATATCGGTCTTACTTTTTGGGCGCAGTAGTATAAAAAAAGTTGTTGTAATAATATAACTGTAATAATATAATTGTAAATATAATTGTAATAATATAATTGTAAAAAATATGTTGAGAAAAATAAAAAAAAATAATTACATATATTTAGTTCTAAATTTTAATAAAGGATAGCAAGTAAACAAAATAAAAATTTCAGAAAAGAGAACATTATTTCTCTTTCAAAATTCTAAATAAAATATAGCATCTAACACACGAAAGAAAAGATTAAAGTCCTCATATACTAAACATTTTACATGTCGCCAAAATTTTTGCATTTTAAAATTAAAAAAAAAAAAATTTCGCAAGCTAATCTTTTAAATTACTCTGACACTTTCTCCCAAGAAAGACGGCGGCAGCTCCACGGAAAACATCTCCGTGTGAACATTAGAGGAAGATATTGACATAAAAATAAATAAAGTAAAAATGTAAAACACGATGTAGCGCCGTAAGGAAAAATTCCGAAAAGAAACTTTACGCTGATAATAACTCAATTTGGCAGAATTTTAAAGAATCCTCTAGAAAAAGATTTTTTCATGCAGAATTTGTTTTTCCTCGTTTTTGGAGCATTCGAATGTGTATATCAAGATTAATTTCCCCAAACTGGCTTTCGTGTCAAGATTTATTTACAGTCTTTACAAATAGTCTCAAAGTCAAGTAATGGTTTTAAGCTTCGGAATTTTTTAATATTAATGTTTTATGTATAAAAATTAGCCGGTTTTTTTTAAATAGATTTGTTACACAGCGTCTGGAAAAATGTAGTTTAAAGAAATATAAGTTACTGCGATATGAAATAGCATCCTACTGTGACCAAAAAGTAAGACCAATTATTTTTTTTTCAAAAACTCTTTATTTATTCTTTTAAATTTATTTCATCGCCTTCAAAGTAATCCCCTCCGGACACAATGCCAACTTTCTTTCCAATCTTCAGTGCATGCTAAAAAGTCATCGGCAGGAATGGCGTTCAAAGCCCGCGGCGATTCACTTTCAATCTCTTTAAACGACTCAAAACAGTGTCCCCGGAGTGGTCTTTTGAGTTTAGGGAATAGCCAGAAGTCGCACGGGGGGAATACGGTGGGTGTGGAACGATATGGGTTTCATTTTTGGAGAAAAAGTCACGAAGAATCAATGCAGTCCTTTGAAATTCCGACATCATCAGCAAAGTCTCTACTTGTAAATTGACGGTTAAATTAAAATTAATTAATTGTTAATTGCCAAATCTTTAAATCTTTTGGACGTGAGCTTCGTCGGTTGTGGTGGAGGGTCGGCCAGATGGCTCTTCGTCTTCAACGCGTTCTCTGAATTCTTTGAACTGTTTATACCACTTGTAAACGCTTTTTTCCGATAGAAGAATGCTCATCTAATGCCTTGTGCAACATATCTATACGTTTTCGCAAACAAAATTGAATGCAATTTCTTTGCTCGATGAATTCAGATATTTCAAAAATCGCCGGAATCAGTTTCAGCGTCTCACAAAACCAAGGGTAACTCGAACACTATTGAATATTTTGTCGTCCAATTTCCCCACAGATGTCAAAGACAGTGACAGCAACCTAAAAAAGAAAAAAAAATTGAAATTCCATAAGCCCCTGGAATTTTAAATTGAAAATTGTCTTATTTTTTGGGCACAGTAGTAAACTTTAAAACAATTTTCGAAGAAGATCAGGTGTCTAATCAAAGAGGAGGCAAAGGTCTTGATCCCTATAAAATAAAATAAATGTTCAGTTTTGTTATTCTACATATTCAACACAAATGAACAAATTTAATAACTACCTTTTTATATATAATTTGATGTCCATTTATTAGTTTAATTATATGGATCTATATAATATTGAAAGATATAAACCCAATTAAAACAATGTTAGACTAAATTTTAATTACATACACAGTCAAGTCACATTAACGTGACCACCTGGCAAAAGCCGGAATAACCACCTTTGTCAGAGCGGACCGCTGCGGGACGTGCAGGAAGAGAATCAGTTAGGTTTTCTGAAGGTGTTCACTGGGATGTTGAGCCATGCCGACTCCAGTGAACCATTTTCATATAATTATCCAGTGAAAGTAGGTGGTGGTCACATTAATGTGACTGGACTGTGTATATGAATCTTAGTGATTAAACTGTCCAAACATCATAAAAAGATATGATTGATTCCTTCAAAAGATCTATAGATTTTATCTTAAGAGAAAACATGCCTATTTACAACAGGAAGTTATTATAGCGGACCACAGATATCGTGTGGAATGTTAAGTCATAATAAGCAAAAATAGAAACTTACGAATCGATTACTTGTAAGAAGTTCTAGTCAGATATACGTGGCGCGATGCAACATGTTTACAAATATGATATACAAATTCCAGATGATAATACATATAGATATAAATAAAACGAAACAAAGAGCAAAATTACGAAATCAATTATACAGAAAAATAGAACAAAAAAATACCTTTATTTCCTATTACGCCGCTCTGTGTTAATCCGTCTTACTTGGCCGATTGTCAATTTTCACACAATCGGTATTCCAACTGTAAAATGCTCAGTACGCTGTATGAAATAGAACCAGAACATTCTTTTCCTGTGTAATTTTATATTATTATATGTGGCCCATATTCAATGCAGGACCTGATGACCGAGCAAACCGAGCTCGAGGCCACAACTTTCGGGTTCGAGTCCCGGCAGTGCCATGTATGTTTATAGTGGCTCAGAATCCTTTTAACTCGTATGTCCCGGTCTCTTATATCTGTAGAGCTTTGGGCGTAGGGCTAACAACCCTACCCCATAAAAAAGAAAATGTCTCCTATCTGGAAATCTGCCAGTAGGCAGACGGTCTTGGCCCCCATGGGGCTGTTGCGCCGATGATGGTGATTATGATTATGATATTCAATGTTATTTTTAGCATCAATTAATTTTATAAAATTAATTCCAGATTTAGTATTGCTATTAAAAAAATAACCAATTTGGATGTATTTTTTTTAAAAAAATATTTTGAATTTGTCTGCTTATATTCTTCTAAATACATAAAATAATTCGCCATTTTTAAATATTCTTGTTGAAGAAACCGAACGGTATTAGGCTCGGAGATTAGAGCGGTCATAATCAATAAATTTATGGATTTCGATCTTTTAAAGTTTTATCGTAACTTTTTCTGAAACATTTCTGTCATAAAAGTAAAATTAATGTTTCAGTAAAATTTGGAAACGTATATAAGTCTCCCCCTCCCTCCACTAAAAGATAAATGGAGGTTACAGTTAGAAAAATATTTGTTTGAAAATGGAAATAAAAATATTCTTATCTGATTTTTTGTCGGCTTATGTCTACAAAATTTAAGAACATCTAGAACTAAAACTTTTGAAATATTTTCTCGGTGTAATGCCATCTTTAATTCATGTCATCTAAGAGGGAAATAAATTCCCCGTCAAAATTATTTTTACTTTTTTTTACATCCAAAAAACATCCAAGAATTAAGAGGGAAATTTTTTTATTAAATTATATTTATTTGGATGAAATGTGAGCTGCTTTTTTTTTTTTTTTTTTTTGAATGAAAATTTCTGAAAAAGAATTCCAAGTTGAAGGGGAAAACCATCTTTTAATCTGATTTAATTATATTCCATTCCCTTTTTTATTTATTTATTCCAGTTTTTGCTTTTTTTATATATATAAGGCCCTTTAAATTTTTGTAAGATTCTCAGAAATTTTTTTCTTAGATAATTTTCTTCAAAAATAAGTTTTTTAAATTTAACGTGAAAATCTTGTACAAAAATGCTTTTTTTTTTTTTTAAGTCAGTATGAAAATAATTAATTTTCAGTTCAAATGCAAATTATAATAATTAAAAATATGTATACTGTTAATTTGAATAAAATTCAAACCTCAAACTACTACTGTAAGTGAAGCAGAGAATCAGAAATTCTCACCAGATTTTTTTTCTTACTTAAAAAAAAAATATTTTTTTAAATCATATTAATTTTTGGGTCCACTTTTTAAAGTAAACGAGTTTTTAAAGAATAAATTCGTGATATGAAAAATCTCTTTTATCTCTATAGAATATTCTGTTTGTTGTGAAATATATTTACTGACAAATTTTCGAAATATATTTTTCCAAATAAAAAATTTCAAAATATTCTTTTAAATAAAACAATCATTTTTAATTTTCTGTTTTCATACAAAAAAATAATTATTCTCATAATTATAAAAATACAAAAAATTTTTCTCGAAATATGTCGAGATTTTTTTCTTCTCTTATTTCACTTGGTCGACATCAACATCTAGACCAAATCCAAGAATCCGTGTGGTCTCACGGAAAGGAGGGAAAGGGGTGAGCAGCTTCTGTTGTGATGGAGCACCCGTAGGTAGAAGTCTGATTTGGCACGAGTCGCGGAAGAAGGGGGCAGTGAATTCCTGGACGTTTTATAAGGGGACTAACTCACATTTGAGTATCATAAGGGAGAAAACCCGGAAAACACCCAGCAAGTAGTCTGTCTAACTAGGCAAGAGTGAGACATTTGTAAGCAATGTCACTATGACCATCGATTCTTCTTATTTCTTAAAGCAGAGACTGCAACGGACACCACCAGCAGATTAGAACTAAAGACAATTTTCTTTCGAAAAAAAAAGTTATTTTTATTTTTAGAAAAAAAAACAATTGCTAAAAATGTTTTTTTTAATTTAGTGGGCAAATAATTAATTTTGCAGTAATTCTAACTATAATAATTAAAAATATGTGCAGTGTTTTCTGTTCGAATAAAGCTACATGCTACAGCCGTACGTGAAATAGTCAATCAGAATTTTTATTCGTGTTTTTTTACAGTAAAAAAACCACATTTTTATTGTATATCAATTTTTGTGTCCGCTTTTTAAAGTAAACTGTTTTTTAGAGAATAAATTCTCATGATAGAAAATAACTCTATTATCTCTGTGGAATATTCTGTTTGTTTTGAGAGGTATTTTACTGACAAATTTTCAAAATATTTTATATCACCAGATAAAAAAAATTTCAAACTATTCTTTTGAACAAAAACAATCATTTTTAATTTTCTATTTTCAAAAAAAAAAAAAAAAATTATCCTAATAATTATGAAAATATAAAAATATTTTTCTCAGATTATTTCGATCTTTAAATAAATAAATAGCTGGGCCTGAATGGCCGAGTGGCTGGCGCTCGGTACCACAGATTTCGGATTCGAGTCCCGGCGGTGCCATGGATGTGTGTAGTGGTTCGGGATCCACTTTAAACCGTAGGTCCCGGTCTAATAAGATCGTAGAGCGTTGCGGGGGCATTGTTACTCCGCGTCCGTGCTTATCTTCAAGTTACACGCACCCCCTGGGTCATGCAAAGTGAGTAACGTCTGTGCAGCGCTTGCCTTAAGGCATCCAAGACCAAGCTGTCTAAGTGTTCGCCAGCGGCATTAGAAAGAAAAAAAAAATAAACGAATAGCTCTATTGCAAATTCAGGGTTTATTTATAGCTATATTGAGTTTAAAACTGACCAATGTCTTGTAAATCCCAATGTGCAAGTCAGGGTGCGAACTTTCCAGATTCTACTTTTGTATGTGCTTTTCATTGTAAAGTGGCTAATAATCTTTTTAACTGCGTAAATAAAATCAATACCAATACGTATAATCAACCTAATTGTGGCTAAATTGTTCCTGCTGTCTCTTATTTATATCTAATCAAGCTATGTTGAGTCTGAATCCGACCCATGAGTTGTACATTCCAATGTGCAATTTAGGGTGTGAACTTCCCAATTCCGCGTTTGTATGTACTTTTTATTGTAAAATGGCTAATAATCATCCGAGTTCAACCATTTTGTTTAAAGGCATAAATACAATCAATTCAATAAAAACGTGCAATCAACCTGATTGTGACTAAATTGTTCCCTACTGTCTCTTAAATATGTTTAATCCAGCTATATTGAGTTTAAATCTGATCAAATAGTTGTAAATTCCAATGTGCAATTCAGGGTGCGAACTTCCCAGTTTCTACATTTGTATGTCCTTTTCATTGTAAGGTAGCTAATAATCGTCCGAGTTAATGAAGTTTATGTTTAAAAACAAAAATACAAAACAATACAATCACGTACAATCAACCTGATTGTGCATAAATTGTTCTTATTTTTCTTCTGTATGTCTAATCAAGCTATCTTGAGTTTAAATCCAACCAATGAGCTGTAAATCCCTATGTGAAATTCAGGGGCGAACTTCCCAGATTCTACTTTTGTATGTACCTTTCATTGTAAAATGGCTAATAATCATCCGAGTTCACCCATTTATGTTTAAAGGCATAAATACCATCAATACAATCACGTACAATAACCCTGATAGTGCCTAAATTGTTCCTACTGTCTCTTATTTATCGTCTAATCAAGTGATATTAAGTTTAAATCTAACCAATGAATTGTAAATTCCAATTTACATATTAGGGTGCGAACTTTCAGTTTTTACGTGTACTTTTCATTGTAAAGTAATTAATTAAGTGAAAGCTAAAGTGAACAATTAAGCCACAATAAACCTGATTGGGGCTTAATTTTATTACTGTCTCTTTTTCAATTCCTTCTATTTGTTCACACTCTCCCTCTATATATCTTGTTCACATTTTCAATCGTTCATAAAACACTCTTTATTCATCCGCTCCAGTTCAAATACATTTTTTTTTGAACTTGTAGTGAAATGACACTGGATGTTAATACAGTTTTCACATATTAATTCATTCATTAAATTTAATTAATTCATTTTTAGTTTTATATGGAAGAAATATTCATCTATATATTGACGCTGCTCTTTCTTCTCATTTGCTCATCATTAATTAATTAATAATTGGTTAATAATCTCTTAATAATTAATAATTGGTTAATTAATGATTATTAATTAATTTATTCATTCAATTTTTAATTATTTTTATTCATTTCATTATTAATTATTATTATTGTATTCTCAAATATTTTTATTATTCATTTAATATATATTATTCAATTTTTAAAAATAATGTAATTACAAATTGGAAATAATATAAAAAGTTCAAGTTCAAGTACATTTTTTTGAACTTGTAGTGGAGGACACTTGATGTTAATACAGTTTTCGAATATTAATTCAGCAATTAAATTTAATTATTTAATTTTAGTTTTTTTTTTTTTTTAGTTTTTAATTTTAGTTGTTTTTCAAGTTGCATGTATCTACCCATAGAGGGTGCCCGATAAACTTAAAAAAAATGAATGAAAATTATTTGTAATGGACTTTCTGCAATAAAGTGAAAAAAAAAAAGGAATTGACATTAAAAATTTGTATTTATATTACTTGTTTCACGTTTAATTAAGCTATATTGATTTTAAATCTGAATAATGAGTTGTAAATCCCCCTATGTGAAATTCAGGGTGCGAACTTCCCAGATTCTACGTTTGTTTGTGTGTTTCATTGTAAAATGGCGAATAATCGTCCGAGTTCCCATTTTAAAATTATATTTTTATTATGTTTTAAAGGCTGGGTCTGAATGACCGAGTGGCTAGCGCTCTGGCGCTCGGTACCACAGGTTTCGGGTTAGAATCCGGTGGTGCCATGGATGTTTGTAGTAGTTCGGAATCCACTTTAAACCGTAGGTCCCGGTCTAACACGCTCGTAGAGCGTTACGAGGGCAGTGTTACTCCGCGTCCGTGGCTTATCTTCAAGTTACATGCGCCTCCTGGGTAATGCAAAGTGAGGAACGTCTGTGAAGCGCTGACCTTAAGGCATCTGAGACCAAACTGCATTTTGCCAGCTGCATTAGAAAAAAAAAAATGTTTTAAAGACTAAATGATCCTTATTATTAAGAAAATATGTTTATACAATCTTCACTTTAAAATCCTTTATGAAGCTGCATTCAACTGATTTCATACTTTTACGCATTTACTTAATGACCACGAAGTTCGCAGATTAATTAAATTATATTTTACGATCTCATGATAAGTGGAGAAACAAATATCGCACTAGTAAAATAAATATTTTTTAATGATTTCATTTTTTTATTTCGTTTATATCTATATATATTTTTTATATTTCAATTTTTTTATTTCGTTTATATATATGTATTTTTATATTTCATTTTTAGTGTCATATAGTTCTTTACAATGTGTATTTAGTATCATCATTATTATATTATCTATGTTTACATGTAAGGATAATAGTAAGCACAAAAATAATAACTCCATTTGTTTCAATTTTTGCTCCAAAAAATGTTCATAGTGGGTCTAAATGTGATATATAATTTTAATATGTATCAGATATATAATTTTATATGTGGTCCGCGGAGTTGTGATGCATTTCCAAAGGGGCCCGCAAGATCATTTGGGTCGGCCACCCTGTTTTAAAGCATAAATGATCCTTATGATTAAGAAAATATGTTTACATATTCTTCACTTCAAAATCCTTTATGAAGCTGGGTTCAACTCATTTCACATTTTTACGCATTTACTTAATGACCGCGACTCATAATGCAACAAATTACATCAGCATAATTGAAATAAGCGAGCGATTACTTGACTGTGCAACTGGAATCTTGCCTAATTAGCTGCGAATATGATTGGTTCAATCAATTCATATCAAACACTTCATCAATAGTTTACTCATGGTTGGTAGAAAAGGGGGCAGCTTCCGTTGTGATGGAGCACTCATAGGTCTGACTTGCCTTCGTGTCGCTAAGAAGGACAGTGTATGTACTTTTCATTGTATGTACTTTTCATTGTATGTACTTTTCATTGTATGTACTTTTCATTGTAAAGTGACTAATAAGCGTGAGAGTTCATGGGTTTATGTTAAAGGCATGCATACACTCAATGCAATCACGTACAATCAACCTGATTGTGGCTAAATTGTTCCAACAGTTTCTTATTTATGTTTAACCAAACTATGTTGAGTTTAAATCCAACCAATGAGCTGTAAATCAAAATATGAAATTCAGGGTGCGATCTTCCCAGATTCTACGTTTGTATATGCTTTTCATTGTAAAATGGTTAATAATCATCCGAGTTCTCAGGTTTATGTTTAAACGCATAAATACCATAAGATTAAGAAAATAACAGGTGGACTGAAAAGTTCGTAGGCTAACACATAGATGGTGCTACTAGTATTAAATCCATATGATTTTTAGTTAGCCCTAACCATCAAAAGACACGTGTATAAATTTGACAGCTGTTACACTATTAGTATGTGAGTGATAGCCTTTTTAGTGAAGTTATAGCATTTTTAGTGTTCATCACGTCCAGTCCACTCGGCTGACTGTCGATTGGACTCCGGTGTGAAATGATGGAGCCCTGTTTCATCCATTGTCACATATCGACGCAAAAATTCGGGTTTATTACAATTGAACAGCCCCAAACACTGCTTAGAATCATCCATTCGTTGTTGTTTTGGGTCGATTGTGAGTTCTGCGCGGCACCCACTTTGAACAGAGCTTTCGCATATCCAAATATACATTCACGTTCCTTTGATATCTTTAGGGTCTCAATCAACTTCACTTTACGGTTATCAGAAATTATTTTGTGGACTTTTTTGATGTTTTCATCGGTAACAGCCTCTTTAGGGCGTCCACTGCGTGCATCGTCCTCGGTGCTCCTTTCGCCTCGTTTAAATTTAGCAAACCACTTCTCCACGGTTGATTTTCCTGGTGCAAAGTCCGAATAATGTTTATCAAGCCAAGCCTTGGCTTCAATAGTATTTTTTTCGCCAAAAAGCAATGCTTTAATTAACACACGAAATTCCTTTTCATCCATTCTTTCAAACTAACAAAAGTTGCTTCACTAAAAATGCTATAACTCACATACTAATAGTGCAACAGCTTTCAAATTTATACACGTGTCTTTTGAAGGTTAGGACTAACTAAACATCATATGGATTTAATACTAGTAGAGCCATCTATGTGTCAGCCTACGAACCTGTCAGCCCAACTGTTATGTTTGCATATTCTTCTCTTTAAATCCTTTAGTAAACTTCCTTCAACTATTTTCATACTTTTACGCATTTACTTAATGACCACGACTATAATGCAACAAATTATATCAGCATAATTGAAATAACCGAGCCATTTCTTGACTGTGCAACCAGAATCTTGCCCAATCAGCTGTGAATATGAGTCGCCTAATGTTATTAAGCTCGACTGGACTGTTTATAATCATAATATTTAGATAAGAGCGTCCAATTGCCATTGCCATGGCAACCCTGCGTCACGGAAACGGGAAACTGTTTCTCCCTGGCGATCACATCAGCGATTTAATTCCGAACAAAATTCGCTCCAGATATGCCGGATTCTTCGCAGATTGTTAAAATGAATTCGAGCAATTAGTACCTTCAATTACTTCTCGGCAAATTTGCATACCTCATTAATTAACCGTGTAAATTAATGAACATTTTAACGCATAGAATAATAATTAGTCTGTTAATTATTATAATTGTGTAAATTGCGTTATCAAGAATATTTTTCATTTATCCTGAAGCTAAACATTTATTATATTAACCTAGAATAATTTTTTTCGAAACCTTTTTGGAGAACTCTGGATTTTTTTTATGTAAATTTAAACACGCCCAGAAAAATAAATTATCGTCTTTACTGAAAGTTTGATAATTTAAATTTAAAAAAAAAATTAGTTAAAATGTTCATTAATTGGAAATAATTCGTCCAAAATCAAAAGCATTAATTTATCTAATATATACAAAATATATGATTATAATTAAAGTCGCACTTTCAAAATACTGTCGAAAAAGAACCACTCGTCACAATGAGTTCACATTTGAACTGAAGATACTTGAAGAAGGGGGAAACGGTACGGCATCAAAAAAAGTTCCACCGATTTTTCCCATCCAATTTGTTATGGCCTTGCCATATTATATGCGCTTTTTTCTAACAGTGTCATAACAGTTGAATGACTTGGAAATCCTTTTTTCCGTCAAAAAATCAAAACAATCAAGCACATTGAACACTGCAGTGGGTTTAATGTGCAACTCATGCCAAATACGTTGTTATTTCGATTCAAAATATCATTGGCAGCCAAATTCACTTTCTTTATGCCGCTAACTGCGCCATCTATTAACACAATTTGGAACTTTCTTTGATCTTCAGTTCAAATTTGAACTCATTGTGACGAGTGTTTCTTTTTTTTTTATAGCATTTTGAAAGTGAGACTTTAATTATAACCATCCTGTATTACTTATACCAATCCTAATTCGTATAATTTATTATAACGCTCATTAAATTGCATTATAAAATAAAGAAAAATCTATACATCGTAAAATATGTTTATATACTGAATCACGTAACTAAACAAAAGAAACTTATCATTAAAATAAATATTTTTTATTATTGATTGAAGTACGAAAATAAATAAATAAATGGAGAGATATAAACAAATGAGAACAAAGAGATATAAACAAATGAGAACAAAGAGATATAAACAAAAGAGAAATTTAATTGATTGCAAATATTACAGAAAATAAGCACAATATCTGCAATGACAAAAACAACCATCTTTTAATAAACAACAATCATTGATATAATACAACCTCATAAAGAAGTCTCCATTTTGCATTTCAGTAACAAATATCACCAAGTCTATCCCACCTACGGAAAAATACAACATTTTTTTTATTTTCATAAACTAAAAAGTATTTAAACTTTTAAATACTAATTATTGTTTAATTAAATTGGTAAACGTAATGATAATAATGAACTGCTGGCAAACTTCTATAAGGAATTCAAAAGATGAATATGAAAACAATCGCAATAATAAATGCAAAATATCTAATAATGATAAACAATAGGCTCAAGGTAAATGCCGATAGGAGCAAAGTATCCGCTTTTGAATATTTCTGTACACGAAAAAAGATTAATCGCAATGCAAATAAGAAAATATGGAATATACTACATACTTGGAATGGGATATACTTTTTAAATATTAATTTAAGTATATACAGTAAGACTTTCTCGTACTTTTTGGCTATGGACCACATGATAAGTTCAAAAAAAAAGAAAAAAATTGGGCTTTTTAAGTGCAATTTTTTTAAATGATACAGACAGACTGATAAATATCTATTTTTAAATAAACAAAAATAGGTCAATGCTATCTAGAGCTGAGAATCACTTTCTTGTCGCACATCAATATGATTTAATTTATAGAATCATATATATGTATATACATGGCGACCTACTGTCAGATTTCGAGATAAGAGATGTTTTCCATTTAAGGAGTAGGGTTGTCTGCCTTACGCCCTACAGTCATATTATACTGGGACCGGCCCTGAATGGCTGAGTGTTAAGCGCTCTGGTGCTCGGTGCCACAGGTTTTGGATTCGAGTCCTGGAGGTGCCGTGGATGTTTGCCGTGGTTCGGTATCCACTTTAAATCGTAGGTACTAGTCTCATATGACAGTAAAGAGCGTCACAGAGCCAAGTCAGACATCTACCTACCGATGCTCCATCACAACAGAAGCTGTCCCCTTTCCCTCCATCCATGAGATTACTCATGTGCTGTACGTTCCTCACTGCAGGACACTGAGGATTAGTCACAACACACACAGACCGGGACCTATGTTTTAAAAATGGATTCCGAACCGTTGCAAATATCCATGGCACCACCGGTTCTCGAGCCTGAAGCCTGTGGCCCCAGCCACAGGACGCTGATCAGTCAGCCCTCAGGTCCCATTATATATATATGTAGAAGGATAGATCCTCTTTAGTATTTACAAATTCACAAAATTTATAAAGTAATCTGGAGCAAAATAAATTATTATGTTTATATATTATTATATATATTTATATTATAATATATGAGCCTGAATGTACTAGTGGCTAGAGCTCTGGCGCTCGGTACTATGGTTTCGGGTTCGAGTTCCGGCGGTGCCATGGATGTTTGTATTTGTTCGGAATCCACTTTAAACCGTAGGTCCCGTTCTAACAAGATGGTAGAGCGTTACGGAGGTATTATTACTCCGAGTCCGTAGCTTATCTTCAAGCTAGAAACACTTCCTGGCTAGTGTTGAAGTGAGTAACGGCGATGCAGCGCTTGCCTTAAGGCATAAAAGATAACTGTCTAAGTGTTTGCCAGCTGCATTAGAACGAAAAAAAGATTATAATATAATAAAATAACGTCCGTCTAGACTAATATATATATATAATGTATATATATATTTGTTCATTAACTGAGTTTTCCCATTAAAAATCATATCTTCCTTTTGCCCTTTAACCTTTTCGAATTATGCCTTGCAAAATAAATTATCTCGAATATTTCACTTTAATTTTGTGTGATGTCTGAGAAATATAAATGATTCTGCGATTATTTTTTTCTAAAAATAAATTCAGAATCAAAATTATAATTTGATTTGAAATGGAATGAAATCGTAGAATCTCAAATTTAAATCGTTTCATTTTTTTTTTTTTCTTATTATAACTAAAAAATGTATAACTCTGTAATAAAAAGTTAAATTAATTCATTTCAATTTTTTTTTTTTTTTAATGCATCGGAAATTAACATACTTTAATTTAATGAAAAGTTTCATTATAGATTTTTAAAACTGATGATACATTTCACAAATTATATTTAAAATATAAATAAACGCGACTGTAAATTATATAGTTTATAAGTTAAAAATCTGTAACAATTTTCATTATCTGTATTTTATTCATTGTTCAGTTTAAAATATAAATCTTGTACATTTTATAAATTACTCAATTAAAATTTACTAAATGAAGATTAACTTTTTATTTATAAATAAATAAATTAAATCTAAAACACATCAATATCAAAATATTGATGCATATACTTTATATTTATAATTACGGAGTCGTAAATTCTTATATAACGAATGTAAATATGTCGTAAATAATAATTTATCTTCCTGTTTATGAATGGTTTTAACAACCGTATTCTCGTGATATATTACTTCCTGTAAATGTACTTTAAGAGTAAAATAGATCTAATCCATTTTAATTAAGTTTAATATATTTACCTTATTATAAGCAGTATAATTATTGAAATAAATTACCAACACTTTGAAGTAGGCTTGTGAAAATATTAACTTAAATATTAACTTAGATAATTTATAGTATGCAGCTACGTTGACAAGAATTAGCGGGCAACTCCAGTTGACAAAACGAAAAATTAACGGTTGCTCGACGTCGATGCTACATGGCGCTGGGCATGTTTGTTTGTCGCTCTACGGTTATCTTATGCACACTTTAGGTTAAACAGACCTGGACCTACAGTGTAAAGTGGATTCCGAACCTCTACAAACACCCATGCTACTGCCGGGACTCGAACCCGAAACCTCTGGTACCGAGCACCAGAGCGCACACGGCGCTGGGAGTAGGATCCTTTTTTTTTTGTCAACATAATGCGGTTCAGGCGGTCTTTGGCACCACAGTCTTCAGGTTCGAATCCTGGTGGTGGCATGGCGATGGCAATAATAATCGACCTTTTTTATTAACTAATATTGTAATATGCAGGTTGGGCAACCAGTTTGCAACTGGGTGGGGTTGGGTTGAGGTAACTTGAGGAACTGGTTGGAAAACTCGCAGCTCTATTGACACATGCACAAGCCCCACACACATACAATATTTGAAGATATATAATTATAGTTTCGTGTAAAGTTTCCACTTATAAGCAGAAATCCCGATACTTGGCTTCGCGCAGGATGCGCAAAATATACTGCCTCTCAGGATGAGAGTCTGAGGGCCAACTAATGCGCCGGATACGCCAAATTTATTTTCACTCGGTGGAGAGTCTCGAAGCCACCTTACTATTTCTCTTGAATGCCAAAGGAGGAGGGAGGCGGTGTTTGCCAGAGTGTAGGAGGTAGGGCGGTTACATTATAATAATATTATTATAGTAGTTTGTGATTAAATGCATTTCAAATTGTTAAACGGGCCTGGTGGCCAATTGGATAGCGCTCTGGACCCTCGTACCTTAGGCTTCCTGTTCGAATCTTGGAGGTGGCATGGATGTTTGTTAATGGTTCAAAATCCACGTCACTGTAGGTCCCGGTCTAATTAGCCCAATATGAGAAAAAAATAACCGTAGAGTGGCAAACCAAAAAATACATATACACTCAAGAGCCAAAACATTATGACCACCTGTCAATAACGAGTTGGCCCACCTTTGGCGCGCAACACAGCTTCAACCCGCTTTGGCGTGGATTAATACCACCACTTAATACCAGTTGAATACCACTTCCTCCTGATAACGTGCCTTCCACGTCATCCAGGCGAGTTCATTGCAAAATGTAGGGGTGGTCATAATGTTTTGGCTCTTGAGTGTATAATTCAACTTTTTGGATAGAAAAGATTCTTTAGCGGTTGATTTCAACTATTGTGTAACAATGCTTTACATATTTGATGCTAGGTGTAATTTAACCCTAGTCGCTTCAACTCAAAGAGGATTTGATTTTAGCAGTTGATTTTTAATACCTGCTAAAAAAAATTCTATAACATGTTTATAAATATAAATATTTTATTTTATTTTATTTAATTAATCAACATATTCATTGCGATTAAAAATTTCTAACAAATCTTTTCTTAAAAATAATTATTCTTTTAATGTAAAATTTTAAGAAAATAAAACTCAATCAATATGCACTTATTTAATTATGTTAGTCCGGTATGTTGAATTAGAAAACTTAATTTTTTAATGTTGAAAAAAATTCAGTGCATTTGTTGGATACGAATAAATAACAAAATATATTATATGTTATTTTAATTAATGCTGTTAGTTGTGTGCTATTCACATACATAACTTAACCCTACATTAAGTAATTAAGACATGTTCAACTTAACTGTTAATTAACGGTTAATGCAACGAAAATTAACAGTTTACTTGTGAAGGAATTTGATTGCAATGAATTAATTTTGCTGCTGTTGTTGTTTGTTTGTTTATTTTTTTCCTGTAAAATAGATTTAAAAAGTAAATTTTTATGTTAATTAAGTACATTTTTATGCTGGCAGTATAGATGATAATCCTGTTAAAAACATCTAAACTGCCAACATAAAAATGTACTTGTGCAATTTAAATATCCTTTCTCATTAGAAATTTTGAATGTTTAGAAAAAAACGGAGAGAGAATATTTAAACACTTGAATTTAAAATTAGTTTTTTTTCTGTCATCAAATATTTCAGTTTTTTCAACCGATTCAGCAAAAAAAAGTTTTCTTGAATTCAGAAATATTTCATCCACATTTTTAGCGGTTTTTTCATCCGCTTTTTTTCTGACAAAAAACCAAACAGTTAATTTTTTTTTTTAAAGAATCACTCAATTGCAAATGAATTTTTTTTTTAATTTTAAAAAGAGTTTTACATTTTTCGTTCCATTTCTCACATTAAAATGTCATACATATTTCTGTTTTCTTTTTCTTTATAAATATGTAGGGAAAAAAATATTTCATAAAGTAAGATGAGACAGTTTTTATCAATGTCTTTCAATTATCAAAAGAATTCGAGAAGTTTTGGATAAAATATTAAATATTTTCGCGGAAAGAAAACGTCAAACAGTAATACGCTTTTTATTGAATATCTTCTTTAAAAAGAATTCTCATGGCATAAAATAAATTTCAATTTTTAATGAAATAATTTCTTTTTTTCCACAAATCATGTTGCTGTTGTTTTTTAATTAAGTAGGTCAATACTACTGTCCCCAAAAAATAAGACCAGTTACTTCTTTTTTTCAAAAACTCTTTATTTGTTCTCCCAAATATATTTCATCGCCTTCAAAGTAATCCTCTCCGGACACAATGCACTTATGCCAACTTTTTTCCAATCCTCAATGCATGCTAAAAAGTCATCGGCAGGGATGACCTTCAAAGCGCGCGCCGATTCACGTTGAATCTCTTCAATCGACTCAAAACGGTGTCCCCAGAGTGGTATTTTTGAGTTTAGGTAGTAGCCAGAAGTCGCATGAAGGGAATATGGTGGTTGTGGAATGATATGGGTTTCAGTTTTGGGGAAAAAGCCACGAAGAATCAACGCAGTGTGAGCTGGCGCATTCAGTGTTTATGGTACCAATCGATATTTGACGCGTTTGAAGCCCAAAATGGAATTGGCCGGTCCTTTTAAAATTCCAACATCTGCAGCAAGGTCTTTAATTATAAATCGATGGTTTGCAATATATATATATATATTTTTTTTTTTAATTTTTAAAACGTATTGTTTCCTAGACGAAGAAATTAATATAATGTATTTGGGCAGACATTGGAAGAATTTATTTAAACATCTAAAAGTATTCATGGAAAAAAATAATGAATACAAATCACACTTTTTCAAAAGTATTGAAATATTTATGTTACACTTTTAAGAAACTATACCTGTGTGAAACATTCGAAATTTTACAACACAAATTTCCTTTTAAGTTATAACAAATTTCTTAGCCAAAATCCAAACAAAACTCCAACAGTTTCTCCCGCCATAATGAAAATATGAGTACAACTACCAATAAACAATGCCTATGGTAACAACTCCATCCATATTTTCCTCATGTATTTCAATTAAGATCCGGATGAATCGATACCAAGTTGGAACTAAGTTTGTTTCCCTTTCCGTCCAAACATCATTCCAGCAATGAATTTTTCGTCCATTCTTTTCCACAATGTTTGGCTAATGATGGACGTGGGTGTGTTGACAACCCGGAATTCCCAGGAGTCTGATTTCTCCCGGAAAACTCCTCGGGAAATTATTATCCGGCGATGAAGGCGAAACCTTTTCCTTTTCCATGACATGGCGGACTCGTATCCCAAGAGACCGGAGACGGTTAATTGCGTATAACATTTATTATTATGATGGGGCGCGGAGTTTGGATTTTATGGAAAGGTTTAAGCAATGGCTGCCTATTGTTGGAATGGGGCTGTAAACAAAAATGGAACGCCATTAAACTTGAAGAAGCGGTCGTATCTTGAAATATTGGAAAGGAAAGCTTCATAATAGAGAAGCACTTGCAAGATTTTTTGATTAAGAGTTCAATATTTAAAGATGCGGTATTTGACTTTATAAGATATTTAAAATGTTTTGCAATAAATTGTAAAGAATGGTTAAATTTAAAAGGAATGTTAATATTTCATTATAATTCTAACTAAAAATCTATTTTATATGCTTCAGCGTCAGTTGATGTTCCTGGTGATTTATTTTGTTAGTATATTTATATGTAATTAATATATGGCCAATATGACACCATACGTATAATGATAATAATAATATCACATATATCAAAAATAATTCAAATTTGAAAATAATAATTCCTTAAAAATTAGTCTAGTTAGAAATATGTATTAACTTTAAGTGTTAAATTAAGAGAAATTTTCTCTTTTCTATGCCAAATTGAAAAAGTTCTCAAAACATGAAATCACACATCATAGGAAGAAAAATAAGAAAATCAGTTGAAATTCAGTTTGATGTGTTCAACGAAATAAAAAAAAAACCTGATATTTATTTCAAAGGAACTACATGTATTAGGAAACTTGTATTGAATTCGTGAGCCAAAAGAGGTTCTTAATCTTAATTAATAATTTTAAAAAAACTAAAAAATACGTTTTTAGAGCTAATCAAACTAAAAAGTAAAAAATAATGGTTAACATATGAATAAAATGACTGACGAGAAAATCAATGTCACTGTTGTTCTAAAAGCGTGGGGTGCTCGATGTCCATCATTATAATTTTTACACTAGTTTCATTCCGAAATGCAGAGTTAGTTTAAAAATATCATACAAAGCACACCACGCTTTTAGAACAGTGACATTCATTCTCTCGTCTGTCATTTTAATCTTATGTTAACCATTATTTTTTACTTTTTAATTAGATTAACTGTAAAAGCGTTTTTTTTTAGTTTTTTTTAAACTATTAATTTATTTACTTTTAGTTATTTTTTTTTACTTTTTAGTTTTTATTACTTTTTAGTACATTCTAAAAGCATGTTTTTAGTGTTTTTAAACTATACTATTTAAATGAGATCCCGGTACGGAGGACTGGTTCTTACGATAATTTAATTGTGAGTAAAACAAAGGCTAAATGCGAATAGGTCGAGCCAGCCAGGATTCGAACAGGGAATCTCCTAATCAGGCGCGTTATCCGTTGTGCCGCTGTCCCACGTAGGTTTGAATATCTGAAAGATGTCTGTAAATGTTTCTTTGCAGCTTATATAGTGTGGAGGAGAAGCAGATCTCCAGGGGAAAAATGATGCGCTGATCGAGATGACTTTTCAAAGGCTGTGTGTTTTAATCACTAATCCTGGAGATCCTAATCATGATGAGATAATAAACTTATCAAAATATTTTAGTGTCGTCGGTCCTTGATAAGTCTACAACGTTTTAATTAAATAGGATCGCTCAAAGTAGGGCAAAAATCGAGCCCAAAAGTCAGTTACATACATACAAACATACATACATAAAAACAAACAAACAAACAAACATACAGGTGAAACTAATAAAAGCGTATTAAAAAGTTTCATTCATAATGCAAAAAAAAATTTGCTAAAATTGCTATGTAATGTTTCAAATATAAAAATTTAATATTTTGGAAACATTTCAAGGAGAGTGCCAGCAGCATAAAAAAAATTGAAATTCCATAAGCCCCGGGAATTTTAAATTGAAACTGGGACTTACTTTTTGGACAAAGTAGTATAGCATGGTTTTCGGCATCAAAATTTGTCATAAATTTCCCAGGTGCATACTGGCATAACAACTCAGAGTAGACACCTGCCCAACGACATCTTCTATTTGGGTCCCCTCAGAAAATATTCTTGTCCATCGAGGCTCTGGGTATTTTTCTCCCATTATCGAATATGCAGCAGCCTTCAATATCGCTTCTTTGTCATGTGCGGCAGGGTGGCCAAGTGGCTAGCGCTCTGGCCTTTGGTATCCCAGGCTCCAGAATCGAATCCTGGCGGTGCCTTGGATGTTTGGGAGTGGTTCGGAATCCACTTTAAACTGCAGGTCCCGGTCTGTTTAGCCCAAAGTGTGCACAAGATGACCGTAGAGCGACGAACCAAACCAAACCCAATCTTTGTCATCCTTCTTAGAAAGATCATCTAGTGTTAAATGGTGATCTATATCCATGCACCCTGATGGGTTTACTAATGTTTTCAGGTAGGTCCATGGAAATTTGTCCATAAATATCATCTAGTATCTGTTGACACTTTTCAAGAGGGAAATTTGTGTCTTTAGACAACTTCTGTAATCTTCTATCCACTTTGCTTTTTCTGAGAATTTTCTACTGGTAAACGTCTTTTCTTCTGTTTCCAATAAGCAACTGTAATTTTTTTTTAAAAAAATATAACTACAATATTTAGAAAATATTTGTGATTATAAAAATCTCCAATTGTGTATTTTTTAAAATCTGCTTAGAATGTGTTTGATGTTTTTATTGGCCAATTTTTAAACTGTAAGTGCCCGACTCATAGCTCAGTGGTAACGTGCTCCGCTGGTGAGCATTAGGGCGGAGGTTCAATCCCACTGGAGGCTTTGTTGTAGACACTGTTTCGAGAAAAAAAGACGAGGAAACTGGATAACGTTAGGGATGTTCCTGACATCTTGCTTCTCGTGAGCTCAGGGACGATATGGCCTACGTAGAAAATATATAGGGTTGTCAGTGTTTTTCTCATGCTATACTTTTATGGATTTTACACATTTGACAAGCTGCCCTGCGCTCTCTTCTATGAATTGTTCTTCAGACAATTTATATAACAAGGCTGGTTTTTATTGAGCTGCCACAGGACTCATGGCCGATATGGCCTACGTAGGAAAATATATATGGCCTATATTCCTGACTGTGACCCTCAGACACTTTTATGGATTTTACACATTTGACAAGCTGTCCTGCGCTCTCTTTTATGAATTGTTGTTGTTGTTCTTATGACAAGCTGGCAATACAGACAGTTAATATTTATGCCATAATGGCCAAGGGCTGCACTTTTATGGATTTTACTATTTAGCTGCCCTGCGCTCTCTTGTATGAATTGTACTTGACAATTTATATAACAAGGCTGGTTTTATTGAGCTGCCACCCATGGGGGCACGTAGGAAAAATATATGTAGACTGTGAAGATATGCTATGGACAGCGAGTCACACTATGGCCCCCCACAACGCTCTCTGATCCTTTAGTCGGGGACCCAAGGTTTAAAGTGGATTTCAAACCACTACAAACACCCATGGACCCAGCCGGGATTCCAACACGATACCTGTGGAACCGAGGTGCCAGAGACCTCAGTCTTTTTCGGCCATTTCAGGCCCCTTTATGAATTGTTCTCTACACAACTTTTATAGCAAGGACCTCAGACTCTTTTTATTTTATTTGGCTGCCAGACGACCCTCTTCTGCCACAGCATAGCCGATATGGTCTCCACCTTCTGGCAGTATGAAAAAAAGTCTCCCGTGTGAAAAAAAATTCTTGTAGTATGTAAGAAATCATAAAAGGCATATAATGATGGTAAAAAAAAAAAGCATGCAAGCTATGCAAATACATATAAACTAATTTTTTTTACCTTATTTAAGATATATACCTTTATAAATAATATACTATTAAGACATCCTCTTCTATTTATATGATAAAAATTGACATAATGATGTCATCTCGATGAGAATTCGCAGAATGGAACACTTTAATGGTGATTTTAAGTCCAGGTATTTTTTTTTGACGAGGAAGTGGAATTCTCTCTAATGGGTTTTTGATGGCATATCAATAAGAAATCTTGCCTGTTTCGATCGTTTAATGTATGTTCCAGTTCCTGTAAATAACGAATTAAGTGTGTCATCAAAAATATTATCATTCAAATTCTTCTTAAATCTTGAATATCTCAAACATTAATTTTCCGTGAAATTTCTTTTAAAGTTTTAGCATGAAAATTCTGTTACTTTTTAATTAACAAAATTGTATTGTTTTTCTTATTTCATGAATATGTTTTGTAGTTAAATAATTGTTATATTCATATATCCTCTGTAAATTTTCATTTTTTTTTTCCTTTCTTACACACAAAACTTGGTCACTTTCTTGGTGTTTTGCATTATTTTTTTAACTTTTAAAGTTATCTATTAAGTAATTTTTAATTAATTATATATAAAAACAAGTAATATAAAAAAAAATCTAATGTCAATTCCTACTTTTTTTTTCACTCTATTGCAGAAGTCCTTTATAAATAATTTCCATTCATTTTTTAAGTTTATCTGGCGCCTGCTATTGGTAGTAGATATATGCAAATTAAATGTAAAAAACTAAAATTAATGAATTAAATTTAATGACTGAATTAATATTTGGAAAAACTGTATTCAACATCCAGTGTCATCCACTACAAGTTCCAAAAAAATTTATTTGAACTTGAGTGGGCAAATCAAAAGTATTTTATGAACGATTGAAAATATGAACAAGATATAAACAGGGAGAGTGTGAGCTAATAGAAGGAATTTAATAAAATTATACAAGTTGGCGATGAAATAACTTCTCCTATTTGGAGACAACTGCATTTAAAACTTTTTTTCTTATTTCCAATTACAAAGCAATTCAAAAAAGGGGAAAATACAGAATAAAGAAAAAAATTTTACATAAAATAATTCAAAAAGTTGACCGAAGTCCTTGCCTTAAGAGTTTTCTAGCTTGGCCATATTTCGCTATCTCGGGTTCGCCATGAAGTACCATTATCCTTTTTTTTCAAATTTATTTTCTCATGGCTTTCACAGTGTCTGTATATGAAATTGATTCGTTCATTAATTTTGTTGAAGATGTCGCCAAACAGGGAAAGTTATTTTATAGCCGCCCTATATTATTGCTAAATTTCTTTAAATGAAATTTTTTTAAGTTCAATATGAGACTAATAAAATTAAATGAATTGTTTTTTTTAATGACATTGGGAAAATATTTTCATCCATCGATTCTACTCTTGTTTTCAAGCTAAGATATATAACCTAATATTTGGTTTTTACTAAACATTCAAATAATACTTTCTTTTACTGTGGGATACGTATTTATGGTTTTCAAAATTGTCCATTGAGTATATCAAATGGGTGAAATTAACATGCTATTGAGAGAAAAATCCCTATTTTAATATTGAAATTACAAAATTATTCATAATTCAAATCGCTTTTGTTCGTAAGCTTTGATATTTGAAGTTGTGTAACCAATGTAATACTACGTAATCGAACGTTCTCTAATTAGTATATTTCACGAAAAATAATATATAAATAATCATAAATCATATTGTTTGTGTGTTTCATAAAAAAATGTTGTCTTTATGTCATGCAATCTCCTAAATGAATCCTTTTTATATCCTCAACTGCACGCGCTAATTAAAACCGATTTTCTATAACATTTCAATTAATGCATTTTAAATTAAATTTAATGTTTTATTTTCCATAATTATTAATTTTTTTTCAAATTTGTTTTTTATTAATATGCTTAATTTAAATTTACCTGACGAAATTTCAAAAAGCTATATCTCATTTTTTAAATATGATAGTAAACAAGCATAATAGGTTCTTTAACAAATAGTATACATCATTCACCAAATAAAATAGGGAGATCATTAACCTCTGTGGATCATGGTCGAAACAGATAGAGAACTACTGCTCCAATAAAGGAAGTAAATATCGGGCAATAAAGGGCAAGTGTCCGATTTTACGAGAATCGCCCATTCTCATTCTCTCTCTTCCCACAGCCTTTTTTATGTCCCAACTCCAGTGAAATAGAGGACAGACGACGAATTTACGATCCGTGTACATCATGCTTCTAACGTCCACCCCTCTCTATATAACATAAAAAGAGTTGGACGATGGACGGTGAAACAGAATGTGCTATAAAGAACGACTTGCTCTTCTGATTCTCTACTAAACTACTACACTCTAAACGAGAAAGAAATAGAGCTAGTTTGTCAGTTAAGAAGCAGCTTACTCTTTCGTTGTGAAAAATGTTTTGGGGAAATTTCTTGGAAAATGTTATTTATAATTGTAGAAGATTAACTGATGGATTTCGAAGAATCCTGAATCAGAAGATTTACTGATGGATTTGGAAAAATGAAACTCTTTCCGTCATCTCTATTACATCCCCCTCCCCACATGTTAGGGGCCCTTACACATATTAAACATATATATAATAAATCTGTAGCTAATAAGAATTCTCTCTATATATATGTGTAAGAAAACTCTTTAAAACACTATCGAAAAAACAGTCTAAATTTCTTATTGATTTTTCCTGATTTCCTCTGGACTTGTTTTCCACCCCGTCAAGGAATAATATATATATATATTATTGTATAAAAATTCATATATATTCTTTAACGGGCAGTCAAAACATTTATTCAAGAAATCAAGAATGTCCTGTGAATGTCCGAATAAAAAAATACGAATGCCCAAAATATGATGATAGATGATAGATGTTTTTCAAAAAATTCTATTACACATGTATAGAGAGTAAGTGTGTGTATATATATATATGCAATATATATATATATAGATATATATAGATATATATATATACAGCTTATAAGAGTTCTCCTCTATACATATATATGTAAGAGAAATCTTGAAAAGGGTCACTCACTCTTAAGTTTAGGGGCTCTAGAGGATACTCTTAAGTTCTTATAGGTTCTTCCTGATAACCTAGACTAGTTTTTCGCCCATTCAACGATTATATATTCATTTTTTTACACATATATATATATATACATACATAGATATATTTAATCAGTCTGCTAATTTATTATTATATATTTTCATTATTGTCAGATCTCCATGTCCATTTTTCAATAAATCGTAGGGTTGTCTCAGAATGCCGGATAATTGGCTTGCAGAAATGTGTTGACTCAGTTTTATAGCTCGGAACTTATTTGTCTCTTGAAAACGCTGTGTCTTTGCTATTGTTTTACATTTGTTTCTTTTTTTCTACTTCACAAATGTTACCTTTTGCTCTGTGGTAGTTTTTGTAATATTTATATGTATACATTGAGATATACAATAACTTTCAAAACTAGTACGTTTCCTCTCTCTCTTTTTATTTTCAAATATGATTATTTTTTATAAGAATGATAAAGTATTAAGAAAAGTATTAGGCTAAAACCTAAACACAAAAAAAAATATATAATATTTTTGACTTTTTTTTTCCCCGTGAACGTTGCAAATTTCAAAATCATAAAATTCAGTACACATCTAGAAAACCGGTCAAGAAAAATTAGAAACTTGAAACAATATTTTAACTTTATTTATTTAGAACAGCTATATTCTACGTGATATTCAGTTCGAAACAGTTTTCATTGTTTTGCTCGATTCTATTTTACCATTTTTTGTAATATTCTTTTTAAGTGTTTTTTGCTCCTTACTTTAAACCTAGCTTTCTAACAGAGAAGTTCGAAAAAATTAGAACTAGAACTTATTTTCCAAACATACACTGAAGTGACAAAAGTCATGGGATACCTCTTAATATCGTGTCGGCCCTCCTTTTGCCCGGCGAAGTGCAGCAACTCGACGTGGCATGGACTCAACAAGTCGTTGGAAGTCTTCTGCAGGAATATTGAGCCATGCTGTCTCGATAGACGTCCATAATTGTGAAGGCGTTGATGGTGCAGGATTGTGGGCACGAACAGACCTCTCGATGATGTCCCATAAATGCTCGATGGGATTCATGTCGGGCGATCTAGGTGGCCAGATCATTCGTTGGAATTGTCCAGAATGTTCTTCAAACCAATCGCGAACAGTTGTGGACCGGTGACATGGCGCATTGTCATCCATAAAAATCCCATCGTTGTTTGGGTACAGGAAGTCCAGGAATGGCTGCAAGTGATCTCAAGTAGCTGAACATAAGCATTTCCAGTCAATGTTCGGTCCAGTCGCACCAGAGGACCAAGTCCATGCCATGAAAAAACCGCCCACACCATTACGGAGCCACCACCAGCTTGAACAGTGCCTTGCTGACAGTTTGGGTCCATGGCTTCGTGGGGTGCGCCCCACTCGAACCCTACCATCAGCTCTTACCAACTGAAATCGAGACTCATCGGACCAGGCCATGGTTTTCCATTCATCTAGGGACCAACCGATATGCTCACGTGCCCACGAGAGTCGCTGCAAGCGATGTCGTTCTGTCAGTAAAGGCACTCGAGTCGGTCTTCTGCTGGAATAGCCCAAGAAAGCCAAATTTCTCCGCACAGTTCTAACAGACAAGTCCCTTGTACGCCCCACATTGATTTCTGCGGTTATTTGACGCAGTGTTGCTTGTCTGTTAGAATTTACGACTCTTTGCTGACGCCGCCGGTCTCGGTCGTTAAGTGCCGGCGGTCGACCACTGCGCTGTCCATGGTGGGATGTTATGCCTGAAATTTCATACTCTCGGCCCACTCTTGACACAGTGGATCTGGGAATGTTGAATTCCCCTAACGATTTCTGAAATGGCATGACCCATGCGTCTAGCTCCAACTAACATTCCGCGTTCAAAGTCTGTTAATTCCCGTTGTGCGGTCGTCATCACGTCAAAACCTCTTCACATGAATAACTTGAACAGAAATGAAAGCTCTGCGAAAGCACTGCGCATTTATACCTGTTCTACGCGATGCTACTGCCATCTGAAAATTTGCTTATTGCTATCCCATGACTTTTGTCACTTCAGTATAAACATTAACCATCCAACCAAGAACCCCTTTCCACCACATATTTTCAGTCAAAAGGTATAGAGATTGAGCAAAATTGCGCAATTGCATTCTGGAATTCTACATCAACCACAACTTTGCATATTCAACCATATGTTCCGTGTGATTATTTTATTAAAACAGAAAACTTTATCCTAAACGCAAATGTTGAACATTTTGTGGTACATTAGTCTTCAGTGCATTGAAATATTACATTTTGTCTTTAATTCCATCCCTAAAAATGAGATTTTCACTCCCTTTTCAGAAGGCAGAACCATACAAAAACCTTACCACCGCCATGCTTCAGAAAGGAATTGTTTTTGAGAGAAAATTGAGAGCTTATTCTCTAAACATGAACATCGACCAAAAACAACCAAAAGGACTGAAGTTGCTTTCGTCACTGAATATGACTTGATTCAAAATGTCACGAGGTTTTGAAATATGGCTTTTATCAAATACGGTCTTTTATTCCGGCTTTTCTTTGGAAACGAAAGCTTTCCGTCTGGTTGCGTGACGATCCTAATTTGCTTTTTGTGGGGCACTCTTCGAATTGTTTCTGCTAAAGTACGCTTTCTGGTGCTATTCTAGAAGTAAATGCAGCAATTTTTTGTTGCACTTTTCCTTTAAGGGGATTTGTTATGTCTTAACTTATTCTTCTCTTGGTCGTAGGAGAAGATTTCATTTTACCCCTTTCAGGTTTGTTTACAATTAACCCAAACATTTTAGGCTTCTAGGTAAAACATTTGGATGCATCCATGGATTGATTTTGAACTTTCAATAGATATTTATGGTTCAACCATAAATTTTGTGGAAAATTGACAAAGCGACCAAACCGGACGGGTTTAATAGAGGAGAATGGCAGGACAAGGCCGAATCTGAAACAGAAGATTTTACTTTTACGGGCTAGGGTAATCCCCCTACGGCTAACAGTCCTGTTGGACAGGGACCTGATTCCGAAACACTACAAACATTTATGGTACCATTAAGGCTAGAAACAAAAATGTGTGGCGCCGAGAGCTAGTCACTCGGCCATCAAACCCCAAACTGAATATTTCGGAACAAAACAAATTGACGAAAAAATTACACAATAACTGTTAAACTTTTTTTCTTTTCAAACTGCGTATATTTGACTAGCACCCCCAACAAGTAATCGATTCGTCCATTTCCTTTTTTTTTAAAACTGACGTTTTCCTTTCCACGCTGTCGATGGTCAAACTGTGCCATCTTTTAGACACTCGAATAACAAATTTCCGAATTCCAATATTTGTTTCACTTCTGGATAACGAAAATTTTATTTTCGCGTGGAAATCAACCATGGGCATCTTAAAGCATTAAAACTACTATAATGATTTCTTAAAAATAAATAAAAATAAAAATAACAATAACTAAATTGCTTTTTCATGAGCTGCATTATCATTTGTGTGTCTGAAATCTTTAACATTGTCACAGAAATTAATCTAATAAAAAGTAATCATTCCTCTATTTCGTTTCTAATACATTTCTAATGTACATTTTATTATACCTAAAAATAATAATACGTTAAATACAAATTTGTTGTTGTTGTGTTGTAACACTAGCTATTTTAATTTAAATGTTGCACGAGTAACAATTAATTTTATTTTAAAAGTGGGAAGCAGTCTTCATTGGTCGGACCTATACTGAATTATACTGGAATACTCAAATTTTCCATCGGAATTATTAGAGCCTAAATTATGTTTGCTATATTTACTCTATATATAAAAAAATATCCAATCAAATATATAGCCTTTTTTGTGTTACGTTTTGATGCAAATCTCATATTTCTCGGCAAACGTTTAACAACAAGATGTTTTTTATGTTAATAAGAAAAAATTTCATTGATTGTGAAACTAACTCTTTGTTTAATATTTTATAAATATGTAATAAATGGCATTAAAAATAATAGCAGTATATTTTGTGAAAACTACTACTTTTACACTGAAAGTATTAAAAGCTAACATTTTCTTGGTTTAGAATCACTTGTTTTATGATGAATTTAATTTTTCGATTTTTTTATATTATTTGACTTACTTCAAAAAGTTAAAAGTATTTATTAGATCGAAATTGCAATAATAATCTAGCTTTTTTATTAACTATTATCGTAGTGTGCAGATTAGGCAACCAAATTGTACCTGGGTGTGGTTAAAGATACTTAAGGACTTGAGATACTTGAAGCACAAGTTGGAGAACTCGCAGCTTTATTGACACACGCATTAACATCATACACATACAATTAGAGACATACACTATTTAAAAGATTCGTGGTAAGTTTCCACTTCTGGGCCGAAAACCCGATACTCAGCTACGGGCAGGGTGCATGAAATATACTTCCTCTCCGGATGAGAGTCTGTGGACCAACTAATGCACCGGGATACGCCAAACTAAATTTTTGAAAGACAATAAACTAAACGTTTCTTAGCGGGAGTGCAGGTTCTGTGTGAGAGTCTCGAGGCCAACTGACTATTTCTCTTGAACGCCAAAGGGGAAGGCACGGTCTTTCTAGTGTGTAGGAGGAAGCACGGTTACATTATAAAATTCTTATTATAACAGTTTTAAATTAAATGCATTTCAAATTGTTAAGCTGCCTGGTGGCCAGTTGGCTTGCGCTCTGACCTCTGGTACCATAGGCTTCAGGTTCGAATGCTGGGTGTGCCATGGAAGTTTTTAGCGGTTCGGAATCCGCTTTAAACTGTAGGTCTCAGTCTAATTAGCCCAAAGTGTTCAAAAAAAAAATCACCGTAGAGCGACAAACCAAATCGAATAGTTAAAAATTTTTAAACAAAAACAAATAATACTTTTATCATTACACTGTATAGTCATTTTTAAACATAACTCACTAAAAATTCAATAAATAAAAAAATTGCATGCATATTAAAAGGGCTATTAATTTGTTATTACTATTTTTAAGTATACTCATTTTATCTGCTTTTGGGAATAATTTTTTATCTTTATTTTTAATTCAAAAAGATGGTTCATAACTAATTCATGTCCAAATAGGAGTATTTAAATTTATTTCCTAACGTCATTTATTAAAACGCAGTTCCTGAAAATCTTACGTTTGGGTAGAAATGACTTATTCTAACATTATTAACCATTAAAACACAGACATCGAAGAATATTTAACCATTATATATATCCCATAATTGCTGGCTAATATTATATTTCAGACACTTAATATTAATGTCTGAAATAATTACTCCCGTGCAAACTATTTAACGATATCTGTTGAATAGTTTGTGAGTTAAATGCGGCTGGCCAGTTTTCTGGCAATATTAATAATGGATGATTATTTTGGTTGCGAGTACTTTGTGGATGCGTGTGTGAATGAATCCTCTTCCCTGTTGAATTCCGAAGTATTTATGTCAAAATATCACCTTAACAGTGCAGAATACATTTTGAATGTAATTAACTGAATATTCGATGGATTATTTACTCAATTATTTCTGAGTATAAATATCCAATCGAAAGCACTGTTTGGTTTCAGTTATTACATAGAGTTTAAAAATGACACGCCATTTCTTCCTTCACTTCTAGCAATTTGAGAAGAAGATTTTTACGAACAACAAAAAGAGCTATTTGGATCGCTACCTGTAAGAAAGAAAATGTGACTTTTATAAGGAATAGAAAAGTAGAAGAAGTCTTCGAAGGAAGAAGATTGTTCTGTTCTTTGTTGGAGGAATGATTGGGCAATATTCTTTAAATGAAAACTCTGATAGATCAAGGAACTATGGTTGATGTTGGACAATAAACATTTAAATTAAGTTATCGACTGAACTGCCTTCAGTTTTTCCAGGAATAATACACGAACCAAAAACAATCGATAAAAAAAAAATCGATTATTTGACGATTTTTGAATCCATTTTCATTTAAAACCTGCAAACTAGGTCACTGAATATTGAAAACCCATGATAAGAATTGCAGTTAAGTCCCATACATAAATTGTTCAGTTTAGAATTTTAAAGTTTTACTAAGAACTCTTCTTCTGGAATTCAATTCGAAAAGTTGAATGGAATTTCCCTAGAAACCGAAGACTTTTATCGACTCGTCTGTTACTTTTCGATCAAGACTTTTATCGAAATATTTATCAAGATTCGGTTCGAATTTTCTTTTTTTCTTCTTCTGAGAACTTGGACCATTCTTCAGTAACAGATTTAAGAATTCAAAAGAAATTTTACCACCCTGGTTCATCTTCGGAACATCATCAATGGATCTGTTGACCCCTGAATAGGATGCTGGACAAAGGCACAGTTCGGATAACACTTTAAATCGGAACGTCTTTTGAAGAATAACCATCCTTTATCTCAACTGAATTCTTTGGGAAATTCGTAAAAGTTTCTGAAAGGGAAAATTCGAAATGCTTAACTTGTTGAATAGAATGTCTTTACACCAAATGCATCCCTTTATCAAGTAACTGAATTAAAGTTTAAGACTAGTATTTAGCGAAACAAACCTCAAAAACAGAAGAAGAAGATTTAATTCTGAAAGAGATTTGATTTTGTGCCAAAGGGATCAACTTGCTGCAGCAATTGCTTTTTGTTAATAATTCCGGTTCACTTCACAAACGAAATCAAATAACTGTGATTGTTAATTTCTAATACTGGTTGAAAGAGGTTCAAAATGGCGGATTCGCAGCAGGCAGACACGCCCCCCCTCAGAGTAAAGAAGAAGTGGTGGCAGAAAAGCCAGTCATTAAACCTCTGAGTGCAATAGCTCATCGAATGTTTCATCCTCCCAAATTGGAAAGGTAAGCAACACATGAATCCTTTTTTAATCTATGTGAATTAAATATGTATATCAAACTTTGTACGGTTATGAATCAAAAGCAATTAAAAAGAAGATAAATATTTTAATGGGACAAAGTATTAAAATATTGAGTAATGCTGTTGAAAATGAATTTTCTTAACCTAAGATAAAGAAGATTCATTTTTCCACAGCTGCCGTTCGACAATAAATAATAGTTATAGTTTGACCACTGTTTGAATGGAAAAGGTAAACAACCGTTTTGAAAACGGAAGTGGATGAATCCATTACCTTTAGGGCGGCTAGTGAGATATATGAGGGGCAAAGCAGTTTTGAAAGGGAAAAAAGTTTAGTAGTTATTGTGAAATTTTTTTCATCGGCTATTTCTTTTGATATTACATGATTTAAAATTTTGATTATTCAAAATTTTAAATTATTTTATTGTAATTAAACGCCCTCCGATGCCCTTTTCTCATCCTATTAAGCTACTCAGCTTGAATCCGTCCAAATTAACCGCTTACTAGCTCGACAGCCCGTCGTGGACCTTGGCCTTCTTTAAAAAGATCCAGCCAGGCTGTTCTCCTCTTGGCCGTGGACCTCCAGTTTTTTATCTTAATGACATTCAAATCAGAGTCTAAACAGTCTTTTCGGTCTTTCCCTTGGTAGTTACACAAAAGGGGTTGCATTGAAAACCTTCAAAGCAGCTCTATCACTTTCCATTCTCATGAAATGACCGGCCCATCTCATGGTATAACTATAACTTTTATTTATTTTTATTATTTATACTGGGTTAGAATTAAAAGTATTATTATACTTGGATAAATTACTCTGAGCACAAAAGGAATTTCATGAAAACGCCTTCTAAAAATATACAGATAGCTAAAAATTTAAAGTGAAATTCATATTTCTTTTGTTTCTGAAATTAGTATTTTTATTCTATTGTTAGACCTTACCCATATCTATCTCCTGGACAACGGTACATTATCTATATCTACCTCCCTAGACATTGGTACATTGTCATTACGACACAGAAAGAAGAAGAATATCACACACAAAAAAAACGATCGGCATCTCTGTTATAATTCACCTTTCTGACACCCCCTCTCCTTTGACGTATCTTTAGAAACACCCCGCATGGAATATAAAATATAAATTACAGAAGTTGGGAGAAAACGAAAAAGAAGGCATGCCATCCGCACTCCTTCCCGCCGAAAGGTTGACAGCCGCTAATAGCAACCCAGAAAGGTATTGACTCGGCCATTAGCTTCGCTTCCTTTCGCTGTCACCAAGAGGAGGCGTCTCGAATGACCTCCCCGGCCCAGACAAAAGAGCCTCCGAAAATTAACATCCACCTTCGCTTGCTTTTGCTTTTAGCATTCGTCAGAGACTTTTGAAACCCGATAGCGCAAGACAAAGAATTGGAACCAGAATAGATAATGTGTCTGGTGACAATAATTTAACTGTAAGATTGCTTTATTCCTCCCTGTTATCTAATGAATCGCAGTAAATGAAAAAAAAATCCATTATTTTAACATTTGATGAGAACTTAAGAAATAAAAAAATAGCGTGTCTGGTTACGAAAGATTTTAACTAATTTAATAATTTAGATTTTAACTATTTTAACTAATTTTAATAATTTAGAAAATTATAAGAAGATCTCATCATCATCATCATCACTGGCGTAACAGTCCCATGGTGGGCCAAGACCATCTGCCTACTGGCAGATTTCGCGACAGGAGATATTTTCTTTTTTACAGGGTAGATGTTTGGGTTTTTTACAGGGTAGATGTACAGGGAGATGTTTTCTTTTTTTTTCCGCAACACCCTACAGTTATTTTTGATCTCAACCTACAATTTAAAGTAAGATTCCAAAACCACTACAAACATCCATAGATAAACAACATATATATATATATATTTGTTTGTGGGTATATATATATATATATATATGGGTATATAAAGTTTGTGGGCTCCAACTTAAAGCCATGAACTTTGAAATCACCATCTACAGGACACTCTTAATATGTTGTCGATTTTTTTCTGATGTGACAGAACTTCTGACCTTCTTTTTTTCATACTTTCCAAGAATATATATGCATTTTCTACCTATATATATATATATATATATACACAAGAGCAAAACATTATGACCACCCCTACATTTTGCAATGAACTCGCCTGGATGACGTGGAAGGCACGTGATCAGGTGGAAGTGGTATTAAGTGGTGGTATTAATCCATGCCAAGGCGGGTTGAAGCTGTGTTGCGCGCCAAATGTGGGCCAACTCGTTATTGACAGGTGGTCATAATGTTTTGGCTCTTGAGTGTATATATATGTGTGTGTGTGTGTGTGTGTATATGTAGAAAATGCATATATACGTATCTATGTATTGGCCCATGGTGGCCAATACCTTCCTCCTGCTGGCAGATTTCGAGACAGGAGACGTTTTCTCTTTGCAGGGGTAGGATTGTCAGCCATACACCCAAAAGTTATATTAGACCGGAACCTACGGCTTAAAGTGGATTCCGAACCACTGCAAACATCCATGACATCGCCAGGACTCGAACCTAAAACCTGTAGCACTGAGCTCCAGAAAGCTAGTCACTCGACCATCATGAGCTGTAAGAAGATCTAATTTAGGAAAAAAAAAAAAATTTAAACGATTATTCTTTTAGATTTTGTTATTTTCATATTTCAGCAAGTTAATTATTTATCCCACTTGTCATATCTGTTAATAACAGTAAATGAAAAATAGCATTATTTCAGCATTTGATGAGTTTTTAATAAATGCATCTGGTTACGATACGTTTTATTAATTTAATAATTCTTTTTTTTAAATAATTCTTTTTTTAATTTATGGCACTATGGTGTTTCTTTGGGGCCTGATGGCCGAGTGACTAGCGCTCGGTGCCACAGGTTTCGGGTTCGAGTCCCAGCGGTGTCATGGATGCTTGTAGTGGTTCCGAATCCCCTTTTAACAGTAGCTCCCGGTCTCTTTTGCCTGAGAGCTTGAAGTACGGTTGATAGCCCTACCCCTTAAAAAGAAAACGTCTAATGTCTAAAAATATACCAGAGAGCAGACGGCCTTGGCCCACCATGAGGCTGTTGCGCCATGGTGATGATGATGAATTTAATACCATTAATCTCCAAAGAAACAATTTCATGATGATGATGATGATGATAATGATGAGGAAATTGTTTTCTTGGGGCTTGATGGCCTAGTGTCTGGTGCTCGATGCCACAGGTTTCGGGTTCGAGCCCCGGCGGTGCCATGGATGTTTGTAGTGGTTCGAATCCACTTTAAGCCCGGTCCCGGTCTCCTATGACTGTAAGAGCGTCACGGAGCAGAAGTCAGACTTCTACCTACGGGTACTCCATCACAACAGAGGCTGCTCCCCTCTGACCTCCTTCCATGAGAGACACGACAACAACAACAACAACAACCTGATCTACTCCTTAGGTACCTGTGGGCGGTTGCTAAGGTGCCTTATCTCTACTGCCTAGACAATGGCGGCCTGATAGCCAATTGGCTAGCTGTGTGGCCATTGATAACCACAAGGCATCAGGTTCTAATATGCCGAACGTGGCATGGATGTTCTTTAATGGTTCGGAATCCACGTTAAGCTGTAGGTCCCGGTCAAATGAGCCTAAAATATGCACAAAATGACAGTAGAGCGACAAACCAAACCACAAACAATGTACATTATTTATCCTCCTGGACAACGTTATATTATAATCTATCCCAAAAAAATGGTATTTATTATATTATAGAGTCTTTTTGCATAACGTTTCTTTATCGTTCGATATTTTTCTTCCTAGTGCTCATGCTCATAGGAGACATTTGTACCTATTGAGCATGCATATCTGTAATACTGCACTACTGAGCTATTCCTATGAGCATGCGCGCTAGGGAGAAAAATCCCGGACGATAAAAACGTTATGCAAAAACTCTCTAATATCTATATCTACCTACTAGACGTACGTTATTTATTCTCCTAGACAATGGTATTTATTTTATATTCTATATTTATTTCCTAGACAATGGTATCTATTATGTTATCTACCTCCTAGATAATAATCATTATCTACCTTCTAGACAACGTACATTATTTATATTTATTTGCTAGACAGTTGTACATTATCTATATCTACTTTCTGGACAACGGTACATTACTTATAACTCTTTGAAAATGGCGCATTATCTTTACGTACATACCGAATTATATGTTGATTACATTCTGTTAATTTAATACATTATCTATTAATCTCCTGGTCAGTGACAATTGTTTTCTTTTCAAGAAAAACGAAATATTCGAAATGTCCTCAAATTATTAACAGGAGCATTTGAAATTTTTCTTATTTTGAAAGATACCTCTGTAAACTGTTATTATACCTCCTTTTCCTAATTTTTTTCAGACATCTGTGGGCTTCATATTTTACTGATTTAGATGATTTAGATCACATGCAATCAGGAGACGACAGTGTCTTTCGGGTGGACTTTTAAACTAGGACATATTTGTATGTCGTAGAAAATTCTAAAACCTCACTCCATTGGTACTGACTGTGTGTGCGAGTCATTTTACACATGCTATCATCATCGAATCTCCTCGTTTCTCAAAACAATCACTGCTATGGACATCTTTCAGTGGATTTGAACTTGAATTATTTTGCATGCTAGTTCTGCTAATTACCACTATACAGGGGCCTGAAAGGCCGAGTGTCTGGCTCTCGGTGCCACAGGTTTCGGATTAGAGTCCAGGAGGTGACATGGATATTTTTAGTGGTTCGAAATCCACTTTAAGCAGTAGGTCCCGGTCTCATATGACTATAGAGCGTCACGGAACAAAATACAGACTTCTACCTGCTGGTGCTCCATCACAACAGAGTTGTTCCCCTTTCCCTCCATCCATGAGATTACTATGCGGGACGTACATCACATGAGATTACTCATGAGATTTACGTCCACTGCACTGGACACTGAGGTTTAGTCACAACAACACACACAGACCGGGAACTACGTTTTAAAGTGGATTCCGAACCATTGCAAACATCCATGGTAATCGTCAGGTCTCGAGCCTGAAACGGTATGGACATAGAGTCAGCCATCATGGCATATATATATATATATATAATATATCCATATATATATATCCCATATATATATATATATATGTATGGATATATATATATATATATGTATGGATATATATATGGATATATATCCATATATATATATATATCCATATATATAGTATACATATATATATCAGGGCCCATATATATATATATATATATATATATATATCCATATATATATATATATATTATATCCATTTTATATATTTATATTTTTCTTTGAAAATTATATTTATATATTTATATCCATATATATTATATCCATATATATGATATATCCGTATGGATATATATATATATATATGTATGGATATATATATATGGAATATATATATATTATACCATATATTAGTATTTATATATATCCATACATATATATATATATATATGTATGTGAAAAAAATATATAATTTCAATAATATTTTCATTTTAAATTTTCATTTAATTTATTACCCTTTCTGTCTGACCTTGAGTCTATCCGGGTTCATGGGCTTGGTCTAGATGTCTACAAAGTGGAATAAGAAACAAGGTTCATTAGCCAAACACAGAAAAAAATAATTTCAATAATATTTTCATTTTTAAATTCATTTAAGAATTTAAACTTTGTTCATAAAGAAAAATAATTCTAGAATTTAAATCATTGACATGAATGCTCTGCAAGACTTTATTCTGCTCATTAGTGTTAAATTAAGACTTTTTTTTTGTACTAAAAAAATGAACAGTATTATCGATTTTAATTGGAACTTGATTTAACTAGCGAGTCCTAATTAAGTCTTAATAGCCTTTGCGATGCGTAATTAAGACACAAAATCTTAAAGATTTTTTTTATTTAAATTGATTATTTTCATGTTATTTTTTATATTTTAAAATACTTTACTTTCTTTCATTTGGTTTATTTTTGACTTTAAAAAAATATATTAATCGTAATGGTTAGTAGATAAATAATTCGATTTCATTAACTTTTTAAAAAAAAATTATTATATATTTTTTAGAAATCTTTAGTTTTTAATTCGGTTTCCTTTGATTTTTATTTTTTTTTTTTCAGTCTGTAAATTTTATTAAAAAATTGTTGATTTCATTTACGACTTATTTTTCAAACCTCATTAAGGATTTTCTTTTTTAAAAAAATCCTATGAAATGATCAACAAGTTTTGTTTTTAATTATTTTTTTTTTTTACTAATTTCTGTTGAAAAATATTTACATTTTGTTAATTTAATTAATCATAATTAGCAACTTTTACAGCGTAATGTTGACGAAAATAAAGTAGTTTTAATTATATTTTTTTTTTTCAGTCTCATTTATATGAATAATAAAAAAAAGACATTTATTTAAAAAAAAAAAACCTACCCATAAAGTGAGTGAGATTATGTTAAAATTTATTTGTCTAGCATTTCTTGTTTATGTTTTATACTTTCAAGGACTCTTGTTAATTAGATTATTTGTTGCAATTTAATAAAACTTTTAAAACATTTTCAGAACGCCTTTCTACAAAAAAATTAAGTTCTTGTAATAAATTCAATATTGCTTAATGAAGGCTACTAGTGTGTTTCGATAACAAAAACGACACGAAATTGCTGTGTGCAAAAAGAGTTGGGTTCGCCCCCATCCTCTAGCCCAAAAAAGGACTTTTTCCTGTCTAGCGATTTATAGTGTTCATATCCGGCGATATAAAAACAGCAAATCTTTTATTTCAAAGAAACGAAAGCAACTCTCCAAGTGTCACCCCTAGTAATATTGGTTCAAAATCATCGATGCAAAATATAAAAATAATATAACAATCTGAAAATCATGCATCCTGAATAACGTTTAATCCACTGCATAAACTATAACTAATCTAAAATTAACTAACTAACTAAATCTATAATTAATTATCTAACTAACTATATCCCACTGCATAATCTATATAACATAAACTCCACTGCATATGTAACAGCAAATCTTTTATTTCAAAGAAACAGAAAGCAACCCTCCGAGTGTCATCCCTAGTGATATTGGTTCAAAATTGTCGATGCAAAATATAAAAATAGTGTAGCAATCTGAAAATCATGCATCCTGAATAACGTTTAATCCACTGCATATGTTATGCTTTAGTAGTGAATGACTATTTTTCCTTTTTCCACCCTCATCACCATGCTATGTCATTGCTCTACCAGTTATGGCTCCCATCGGTGAGCCACATGTATACCATGAACTGCCCATCAATGCATATTTAGGGGAGGAGAGTGCCTTCTAAGAATAACTTAGTGTAAATTGCCTCACACTTTCATGGAGAATGGGAGAAAACTCCACAACTCCTACCAGGTAGTCTGACTATCGTTGCAAGATAGTTTTATGTACAGTATTACAATGGCCATCAATTTCCTAGTTTCTGAAAGTAGATATTATAGCAACACCACCAAGTATTCGAAAACGCACCATTCAGACCTCAGCTTTCCTGCTGGAATCAGGCAATAGTGAATGTCTATGCCGGCTGATGGCTGGCGTTCTGTCTCTCGGTGCCACATGTTTCAGCATTCCGGCGGTGCCATGGAAGCTTGTACAGTAGTGGTTCGGAATCCCGCTTTAAGCCATAGATCCCGGTCTCATGTGACCATTGAGAGTCGTAGGAGCCTAATCAGCCTTCTCAACCCCTAAAGGGGTGAGAAGTCTGTACCCAAATACCATCTGTACTACCACTCCCAAACAGTAGGAGCAACTCAGCTCTAGGCACAGTGATATGATATGGTGTAGTAGTAGTATAGAGAATTTTTTGTTCTAATGCAGCTGCCAAACACTTAGACAGTTGTCCTTGAGGCCTTAAGAGAAGCACTGCACCGACGTTACTCACTTAGTACTACCCAGGAGGTGCGTGTCGCTTGAAGATAAGCTACGGACGCGAAGTAACACTACCCCCGCATCTACGATCCTGTTAGACCGGGATCAACCGCTTAAAAGTAATTCCGAACTACTGCAGATATCCATGGTACCGACGGGACTCGAACCCGAAAAACCTGTGGTACCGGGTGCCAGAACGCTAGCCACTCGGCCATTCGGTTCCCGGTTTCAGAAAGTAGATACTACAACAACGCCACAGAGCCCAATCAGACCTCTCTCTCTCACCCACATCATTGCCAAACTGTAAAGGTGCAGCTCAGCTCTAGGCACAATGATGTGGGGTGGTATATTAGTAGTAGTAGCATAGCGAATGTCTGCTTATCCAAATACACCCCCTCTGGAGCTCAGTACCACTAGATTCGGGTTAGAATCCTGAAGGTGTCATGGATGTTTGTGAGTGGTTCGGAATCCACTTTAAACCGTAGGTCCCGGTCTGTTAAGCCCTCGTGCGCAGAAGATGACCGTAGAACGACAAGCCAAACCAAACCTAACAAATACACAGCAAACGATAGTGTTTCCCTTTGCTTATCATCGATTGGCGGTGGCTGTTTCATCTCCCCTCTCCCCTGCTGTACAAACACGGCTTTTTTCCGGAACACCCTTCCTCCGAGTGCTCTTTGTCCAAAACAAGATTTTTAATCTTCCCGAAATGCCGCGAGTCAACAGAGGAGAGCTTCCGACTGCTCCGAAAACAAGCAATGCATTTCTCGGGCACTCGAGACACAATGTATAGCTTTTCTGCGGCACTTCGGGTTTTCGTGCTCTCTGCCGTAAAACTCGGAAAATATAAGGGAGCACGTAGCTTTAGGGAGTGGTTTATCTTTATATCTATTTCTGGGAGGTTTTCGAGTTTTCTTTACACGTTTGATGCACATGTTTATTTTTAGTTGTTTTTCAATTCCTTCTATTAGCTCACACTCTCCCTATATATTTCTTGTTCACATTTTCAATCGTTCATGAAACACTTTTTATTCATCACTCAAGTTCAAATGCATTTTTTTTTTTTGAACTTGTAGTCATTGAGCACTGGATGTTAATGCAATTTTTTCAGATATTAATTCAGTAATTAAATTTAATGAATTAATTGTAGTTTTTTAGATGTAAGTTGCCTGTATCTACCAGCAAAGGCGCCAGATAAACATAAAAAAATGAATGAAAATGATTCATAAAGGACTTTTGTAATAGAGTGAAAAAAAAAGCAAGGAATTGACTTTTTAAAAATTTTTATAGTAACTTGTTTAATTAAATGTATTTCATTAAAAGTATCGAACTTAAATAGTTTTAATTAAAATTTTAATTAAGTTTTTAATTAAAACTTGTAATAAAATTTCTGTCATTTATTAAGATTGACATAAAAATGAAAAATTATGGAAAAACAGAGTTGTTTACTCATCAACATCACGTCAACCTGCCCGTTTCGCGGTTCAGTGACGTGTTGCCGCTGGTGAGCATTAAGGCCGTTGTTCAGTCTGCATTGTTGTAGAGCTTCTTCTTCTACTGGCGCAACAGTCCCATAATGGGCCAAGGCGGTCTGCCTGCTGGCACCATTACAATATTTTTTTTTTCTTTTAATGGGGTAGGGTTGTCAGTCCTACGCCCAACGACCCACTAAAAACATCCATTCTTTTGTTGTAGACACTGTTTCAAAAACGAAAAGACTCGAGGGCGTTTGGGACTCTTACCTCGTTAATCAGATTACCTGGTGGGGAGTTTTCCGGGTGTTCTCCCATACGATGTACATGCAGGGTAGTTCCTTAATAGTTCTGGGAGCTGCCCTCCTTCATCAGCGACAC
>BPLR01006482.1:0-117765 GCA_021605095.1 Caerostris extrusa
TACGTATTGCTGATTGTATGCCTTTGTGCATTCTGTTACACTTGTATATCTGACAAATAAACAAAATGGCCTATTTAACTGATATACTTTTTACATTAAACAAAGTACTTTTCGGGAAATCAGTACATTACACGCTTAAAAAAAAAATCATATTTGTAAAAAGTACATTTGGGGCAGTTAGTAACTGAAAAGCAAAACACAGAATTCACGGAAGTGTAAAAAGAAACTTGATTAGTCACTCTTTTGTCTTTCTAAATTAACTATTAATTATCGAAAATTTCAGATGTCACGCCAACCAAGCATTATATATTTCAAGGATAAAAGAAAACTACCAGATATTTACACAAAAAACCTCAACTAAATAGATGAAATTAAAAAGAACCTGACTGGATGAAAGTTTTTAATCTTACTTCCATATCACCAGATTTTTTCAGAAAGTTAATTTCAAAGAACCTAACGTGAAGCCATAATTGTCCTGAAAGACGAACAAGCTCAGCTTTTCAACATTTAACGTTACTTCCAAAATGTTATTTGTGATTGGAATATTGACAGAAACTCCAATACCACCGCTGATGTAAGGTCTCGAAGGAATTCTTTTGCTGTTGCTGGACGCAGCTTTAAAGCGGGGGTTGTGAGCCATTTTGCAGCTCTTTGTGCTCATGTCCACATCGATTCATTGACGTTTACTATCCCCCTGGTGAAACCAAAAAGTTTGAGCTGAGCTTGTTCGGGTCGTTGCGATTGCTTGTGCTGCTGCGATTTTGTGAGGCTCCGTGAGAGATTGAACGGATCGATTTGAAAGTGTATCTTATGATAAAAATTTTCCTCATAAGGCAACAGATACAGTAAACACCATTTTCCAATGTTTAAATATTGAACTTGATGTTGCTCGGGATATTTTCCGAGTTTAATATCTATGGCATTAGATTTCTAAGAATTGATTTTGGGGAAGTCTGTTGATTTCAAACTGTTGGAATTCTAAAAACTGATTTAGTTCCTGGGTATTATTTCTGAATTATATTTAAAGGAAAATTCTTTTTTTAATTACTTATATTTTTATTTTTTACATTCATATATCAAAAGAAAAAATGACAAATATATATATTTAATAAATAACTAAAAAATGAGCGGGTATACGTTTTATTTTCTAAATATAATTAAATTGAGATTTGCTTTCGTCATAATGAAGTATATTCTAAATTTATATTGTTATTTTAAAAGAAAAATTATAATTGTATATACATAAAGATAAAAACATACAAATAAAATATGTTTTATGTTTCTAATACGTCTTTTCTAATACTTTTCTTCCAATTTTAATATTTGGTTTTCACTGCAATCCACTGAAGTTTATTGTGTCTTTTTTGTAAATATTCTGATGAACATATTATTAACAAAATGTCTGTCATCATCAGTTTTATAAAATACAAAGCTACTCAGGTGCACAGAGAAGTGCTCGAATCTTTTTTCATCAATCTTACTAAGGATTCGTTATTGCATTACTAACAGATAATCTGACAATCTGCAAATTGACTATCCATCATATTGTTTATAGATTCCGCATTGATTAAATCTGAAAATTATGTTCACAATAAACAATAATAGAAATTATAATAAAATGCCTAAAATTTCAATTTATTATTTTAATAAGTCTAATTTGTTTGATAGTTGTTTGAAAAGTAAGAATTAAACGTACAATGTAATATGCAAAAATATTTTGAAAAATTTGATGATATCAGTAAAATTGGGGATAGTAACAGGTACATGTATGCACTTATGCATAGTAATCTTGTAATATGTTGTACTTGGTTAGAATTTTGCTGTTTCTTCCGTTTTTAATATCATAAATACCTAGACATGAATACCTTTAACACAGCTGACTTAAAGTTAAATAAATTAAGTTAAACTAAAAGAAATGACACGCAGGAATAACAGGAACAAACATCGAGGGCAGGATTTATTTTTGTATACATAATCCTGTAATGTTAGAGGTGAGATTGGGTTTGTTTTTCTGTCTTACACAGAGTGGCTTATTTTTCGAACTCTGCAATGTTAAATAATCTAATGTATAAAAATTATCAACTGAAAACGGTAAGTTTCGAAGGAGTTTGAAAACGGTAACTGCTCCGATATCCAGAATAGAAATTGTAATGAAATTAAGGCCGAAACAAAGTTCTCTGAAATGCCACCCATATCACGTCGAGGCTTTGACTTCCGAGTAAAGGAAGGGATTCCACTGAATATTAAATCTCATGCGTAGAATGCCAGTGAATCGGAACTTGAATTAGCAGGACATCAAGCTTTAGATTGGCTGGCATTTTACCGCATAAATTGTTAGTATCCGGTGGTAACACACCATAAGACGAGAAAGCATTGAGTATTTCGCAGTTTAGTAATTTACACGTGGATGTCGGCGTAAGCACTTCAGATTCATAAAAGCGCAATTGTCGACGTTCTACTCAAACTGCTACATTGGTTGAACAACAACTGCTTTGAAAATCATTATGTTACGTATCATCAACAATAAAAATTAACTAGAATTATTATTATTATTATCTCTTAAATAACCTTGTTATTTCTGTACCTCTGGAATAGCAACAGCTCCCATCCACGGATAATCAAAATAAAATATAATGTATATCTTATTTTCATTTAAAATACGAATGTCTATAGGTAAATACTGATCTCATTGCTGTCAAATATATTAGTACGAAATTAAATTTCCAGTCATTGGTCTCTTGGCTCTATAACAAACAATGCTGTGAAGTTCACACCCATAGTTTGGTGGTCGAAATTTGCATACGGTGTTGTTCTCCAACCTACCCTTCAGGTCATTTGCAAACGGATTTCTCGCGCAGTAGAGACGGTTTTCTGTTAGCCGTTCTTCAGGATGATTGATTATTCGGTTCTCTTAGGTTCATCCATATTGCCTGCTTCTGGTTGTTTGAATCGAGTACAATTAGGTAGTTTTATTAATTTAGGCAGTGGTGTATTGATTGTCGATACTATATTGTTTTTTGCTTTTCTGTTTCAATCCAGAATTCGTGGTAATCTTAATTTAAACAATAAGTGTTTAATTAAAATCTACCGCTTTTAAAATACTCTACCTAGCAAAATACCATAAGTGACAGCTTTAATTTAAAGTATTTCTAGTATAAGTATGTAAAAAGTATAACTAGCAAAGCCAATTTATAAAGTATTTCTAGCAATATTAATTAATTTTTTATATTAATAAATTTCAAGCCTAATATTATCAGCCTCTGTAATAGTAAATATGGAAATATCATGTTTCTTCAATTCATTTTTTCTTTTGTATACGGTTTGCTTAATTTATTTAAGTGTCATTAAACATTTTACCCAAAAGTGATAGATTATTATTCTTTCAGAAAGCATATAATTAAGTACTGTCACTTTTTGAAATATTTCATAATTTGGAATGTTTGTCTTTAAAATAAATTATTTAACAACTTTTCAGATAAAAAAAAAAAATTTCATTTATTTTAATTCTAGGTAGAGTATGAATGTAAATCTAATAGATTTAATTTTAAAAAAAACTATAAACTAGAATACGTTGAAAACTTACAGAAGTATTGCAACTCTTAATGACTGTAATAAAACATTATTCAACTTAAATCGCTTTTTCTTTCGTCTTCGACTGAATATCTTTTTTAGATAATCTGTTAAATTTTTTATAGAGACGATAAAATTACACTTTTCCTACAATTATATATAAAAACAATTTTAAAATTAATAACTATTTTATTAAATGACAGTAGGAAAATTAATTTCTTATACTTGTATATCAATTTTTTTAAATTAAAGTAAACGGAGAAAATGACAATGCAACCTATAAAAAATACATATTATACCAGTGCATGCTATTCAAGGTTTATGATTTAGGCAACATTTTCCTGTAATCAGTAAGTTAATAGAATTAAAATAATTATATACTGTAGGATATGCATAAAAAATAATCCTGACATATAAGAATTAGCATGAAAAGTAATTTCTGCTATAAAAAAATAAATCATTTTACCATATATGTGTATTAAATAAAAGAAAACAATAAACTAAAACAATAACAATAAACTAAAGATATCTTGTGTACTAAACACATTTATTTTTTTAGTTATATATATTCATTTTAACTGTCAATTTCATAAATAATTTTCATTAAAATTAGTTTAAGTGTTAAAATAAATATTTATTTTAGCGCAAGAATAATAAGCATGTCTGAAAAATAATATTATTTATACAAAAAAAAAAAAAAACAATAATAATAATTTTTCTACCAGTAAACAAAAAAATATTACTACCATACGAATTTAATGCAAAAAGGAAACATTCTTATGCTCTATATATTATTTACTATATCCATAAGACATAACATTATATTACATAAACATTATATAACATAACATTACATTATATTTTATTCCAGTAATTCAGAATATTTAGCTAACACTTTTCATTGGCGGTCCATGTTTGCATAAGGGTTTTTATTGTGTTTGCTCAGAATTTCTCTTCATAACACATACTTTCTCATTTGTTCAAGTTCTTTTGTTATGCCTACCATCTGCTTCAGAACATTTTGACAACGGATTTCAACAATATGTTCTCAAAACTAACAGTTGCATGTGCTCGAGTGAAGCACAAAAGCACAAAATTTAACTACATATCACCCCAAACAAAGTTTAATTTTTACGAGCGAAAAGTCAACCGTTTTAAATCTAAACACACCGTAAAAGTCTTTAAGGTGGAAAATAAAGTATTCGCAAATCTCCTATCTTCGTCGTAAATGTTTGAATACAGAAAAGTTTCCATAATTATTCGCGAACGAATGTTTATTATGGCGATGAAGGAAGCTCACCAAAATCAGTTTCCTGTTTTTATACCCCCAACCCAAAACGGAAACATTTTAAATGTTTTCTCTTTAACCGTGACTGCTAGGCTTCGTTTTCATTAAGGGACGCCCTTCCTGGACGTTCTGGAATACTGCCAGCTAGTTGCTAGAAGCAGGACTTACAGTGTCTAATCATTTTAGAAGAATCCCTTTGTGGATGAGGTCACTTCCGTGATAAAAGACTGCTCGTTACCACAGTTTAATTGAATAACCTGCATGTGCTAAGTGTTTTGTGAAAAGTGCGAAACAGCGTCTACTGACCGACTAAACTGGTCGATTCGTTGCTAAATGACTTTCAACTTCTGTTCATGATATCGATTACCAATTGGATAAAAAACAATCGATTTGTGGGATATCCTAAATGACTAATCAAGAGAAAGAAGAGGTCATTGAACAAATTTTACGATTAGGATTGGGTAATTGTCCTTGGTTGCAACCCAACTGTGATGTTGTTAAAGATGTGAATGATATGATAAAATAACGGGAGTACTTAGTGTGTTAAAAGAAGTTCAAATCAACAACGAAAGTTTTTAAATAACTGACGGAGCTTTACATTTTTGCAATAATGTAGAATCGCACTATTGTGAACAATTCATCTTTTTTAATAGGATGTAATGCTTTTTCTTTCTTTTTCAACGAAAATTAAAAGTATAAAAGAAGAATTGATATGAAACTATTACTACAGAAATTTACTTTTTTTAATATTTATAACTTTCTTTAATAATAATGAATTTTCTTTTGATTTAAGATTTTTATTAAGACATAATAAAATCAGAAATCAGTAATAATTAGTAATAATTTATTAAAATATTTAATACTGGATATTTAAAAGGATTTTTTTTTTCGTTTCATTTTAGTAATGTACACTAGGTTTAAAGCCAAAATGTTTTACTTTATCACTGAAGTACATTTATTTAACAATAAAGGTAGACGTATATTTGTTAGTTAATTGCCAATTTTAGGTTAATAGGAAGCTTCATAAATTGCGTAAAAAACAATTTACTTAAATTTAGTAGGATCTAAAAACTTATTTTTGAAATGATATTCAGTGAAAACAGAATTTATTCTACATATTTGAATTCTATTGTTGTTAATGTTATATTAAAACATAAATTCGTACTCCAACTATATTTAAATTTTTGTTGCCACAAGCCATTTTAGAAGTTAAAGAAATTAATTTGTTCCTTATTTGGTTCATTCTTCAACACAAGCTGAAAAGTTTAAGGTGAGAGCAATTATTGATGAACCTGTCTTGTGTTTTTTTATTCAGCAGTATGTAGGTTCGAAAGTTCTTCATAATTTTATTGATCGTTTCCTTGGCATATCTAATATTTACAGATGCATAAAAAATTCAGAACATAAAAAAAAAAAATGTCCCAGAATAAGGACACTACCTTGGATTCTAAGTGTAATTTTCGCATTACCTTTGTTCAAATTAGAAAAGTTTATTACATGACAGTTGCATAATTAAAATTGGATGTTTATTGTTGTAATGGACTTCTAAGGAATAGTAGGTTCCTATTTGAATCCTATTTAAATGAAGTAATACACAAAAGGTGAAAATTCCAGCCTGTCTGTCATGCCATGTTGAAGTTAGTTGAAAAATGTCACAAGAAGAATATGAACGGGACAGAATATAGTGAATGGAATAGATTAGATAGTGAAAGGGCTGATTAAATTTCTAGGAAACTTCTAACGAATTATAGATGTAAATTTGCATCATTTTTTGAGGATAGGCAATAAGAACAGTGAAACAAATTCCAAGTTGCCTGTCTGTCCTTCCATCTTGTTAAGTTCTGTTTTAATTTCCAGTTACTTATTAACAGATAAATTATGGCAAGGCATTCAAGCAAACTGTCCAATTATTGAAATATTTTCTCCAATTTCAAAAATAAATTGGTGCTGCAAAAATTAAGTTACCAATAATATATGCTATGAACTGCTAATTATTTTGTATTGATAATATTCCTCTTTTAATTATATCACGAACTTTATTTATAATTATTTACTGTGAACTACATCAAGATTGACGTAAAGAATGAATAGTACAATAAAAAATTGCCAGGTATTTGGTTGCGGTAGAGCTATTTTAATTTAAAGTATCTTCAGTGAAATATATTTCAGGATTACAAAGACATTGACTACGAGTGATTTTTTAAACCATCTCATTCCTCATTTAATTTTTCATCTGTGAAATCGATAAATAAAGATAATGAAATAGAATGGATATTCTTAATATCTTTAAAGTCAAGTCTTTAGAGAAAAACAATATTAGCGATTAAAAAATGCTTTCTTTTATTAGGCATCCAAATGAATAATCTGAATTTCCTCAACTGGATTGAGGATTGATTGCTATTCACGAGAAATAAATCTAAAACGATTTGCAAAGATGTATATCATTGATGAATTATTTATTAGTACATGAATAGGTTTGATTATACATATTTTACAAAAAAGTTAAATCCCTTGGGGATTTCTTATTAAATACATTAAAAAGATGAAAATGATATTTGTATCAATTTATAATTTTGAAAAAAAAATGAAACGAACTTTAATAATAAATCAAACTACTTTTGTATTTTTGCATACATATTCATCAAAATGCTAATCTGTATCTGTATATACAAGCATGAAAAAAGGAATAAAAGCTTCAAAGTTTTTAGTAACAGTTTTCTACAAAATGACAATCTACCTTAACAAAGTGAATAACTTGACCTTCGTGTCATTCAGCAAATGTGATCATATTATATTGCAAATAAAAAAATGGATATTCAAGTTTAATATTTATCACCATTCAGTTTGATGTTATTGAATATTTTTAATAAGATCACCTACTTAAGAATACTGAAATGAAAATTCAAACGTCATTCTAATACTATAGTAATAATTTCAGATTTCTACTTATAAATTTGTCTTTTAAATATAAATGATAAGAATATTTTCAAGTGTTTTCGAATGAACATAAATTTTAAAACTAAAATACCAATGTAGATAATAGTAAAAATTTCAGATTTCTAATAAATTTTTTTTTTTAAATAATAAGAATATTTTTCAAGTATTTTCGTACAAAATTGTATAGTAAATTACTGAAATGTTAGAGAATTTTATTATTTTTAATGAAGAAAAAAATATTTTGGAAAATTTATATATTTATATGAATAACAACAAAAAGAAATTAGCAGAATCATATCTATAATCTATTAAGAAAACAAGCAATTTTACTGTAAAATATATACATAAATTTACAGTTTTCCTTAAAATATTTTTGTCTGATATAAGTGAAATACAAAATAGAAGATAAAAGATGTATTCAATTATGTTGCGAAAGAGACACTGATTTTGGAATAAATGCAGAATGTAAACAGAAGAGAAATGAACATTTCAATAATATAAATTGTTTAAAAAAATTATTTTCAGTTATCAAATACAAAAGAAATTTAAAAACGTATTTTTTTCAATGCTTAATATAAAAGAAATTTTCAAAACTTATAATTTGCTATTTTGATCGAAATTGTTTTAAGTGATTTGATAACTCTGTTTATTTTTTGAAATAACCTACGTTTATTTAGAACTTCAATATTCATGCACAGATAGTTATTTGATTGAAAAATATGTTAGTGTGGGTAGTATGAAGTGAAACCAAACAGCTCAGATAAGTGAAGAGATGAAATAAAGTGAATTTCAAAATTAACATTCAGAACAGTGTCAAATTTAAAGTACAGTATATGTTTCACAAACAGATAAAATATCATTTTGATATATAAAAGCCACAATGCAGTTCCTGAAAAACTGGAAAAGAAATGATTTTCTTCAATTCCATTTGCTGACATCAATCCAAAGTAATCATATACACAAACAGGAAGAAAAAATATTTTCTCGAAAGAAAATCTAGAAAGATGACAAAAAAAAGGAGGTATGTTTTTAATGTATTCATATTTCTATTCTTATTTTATTATCAATTGTTCTTTTAAAAACGTTTTTCGAATGTTTTTCTTTTAAAAGTAAAAGATCAGCATATTATTTTTGTACCTTGGACTTCTTGTTATTATAATGATTAATTTACCCTCTTTTAATTTTTTTCTTTCATGTAGCATAAGCAGATGGTATTTTTTTAAAACATTGTATAGTATGTGCAAATATTCTTATCATCAACTTCATTACATAATTACCGAAATGCCGAAAACTTGAGCTTATGACCTGGATCTCATTAGGAGAAAAATAATCACAATACATTATCAATTTACCAGCTGTTAATAAGTTTTATTTTTCTCTCTTTTATCCAATTCTAAGTATTATATCTTTTGCTTTCTTCAGTGTACAATAAGATTTGAACTATTTTATTGAGTTTCCTCCTCCAAACTTATACTGAAATTATTTCTTGAAAAAATTCTCGAAGCAAAAGGGAAAAACCTTGTTCACGAAAAGGACACGCTTAAATAAGCCTGATGCACTTCACCTTATTAACTAATAATAGATCAATGAAACTTATTTTTGATGTTAATTATATTGACATTTATCAACCATGAGTTTGATTTTTTTTCTCTCTAGAGTTAGATTTAAGGCTAATTGGATAAAAAAAAAAAAAATCAATTTTAAAATGTTAAATATGAAATAAATTATTAATTTGTTATGGGAAATTGTACCAAAATATTTTGATTTTTTTCTTATTCGATAAATCCTTAAAATAAAATTTAAGGAACTTAACAGGTTTAACATGTATAACTGTTCAACAGCATAAGATTTATACTGCCCTACTTTCACAAATCGAGGAGACTCGATTGCGTTTTTGATGTCCAACATCTTAACTTGTTAGGGGGCCTACGATACGCAAATGTGGGGTATTTTTTCCCTAAAAGTTCTTCCGGAAGACATTGCCCTCTTTTCTTCAGCGACAAGGAGCCAAGTCAGACTTCTACCTATGGGTGCTTCACAACAAAAGCTATCCTCCCCCTTCCCTCCTTCCATGAGACCATACTGTTCTTGGAATTGGTCTAGATGTTACTGTCTACCAAGTGGGATAACAATCAAACAAAACAAATCATGTTTCCCTAGAAATCATAAAATAGTTATCCATTAATAAATTTTATTGGTTGTTTTTCAATTGAGAATGACAGCAGTTAGTGGTCTGCACTATACTGCCTTTTTTGTATTAACGTTAAATGACATTTTTTTTTTATGGTTTGAATTCTTGCTTTTATAAATACAGATTATTTCTCTACAAAAATTTGCCTTTGAGGATGGTTGAGAGGTCTTTGAGAGGTCTTTGAATTTTTTAAGAGATTTGTTCAGGTATTGTTGGAAATGTTTTTGTAGCTCAACAGTTTTTATTCGATTAAGTTTTTTTTATAATTTCTTTGTTAAATACGAATTAACTTTATTTGCTCATGTCTACGAATGGAATTCTTGCATTTCATATTTGATTTGTTATTTAACTTCCAATAGATAATAATTTATGTATATTATATATTTAACATAATATTATTTATATTTTTAGCTTTCTGTTAATTTGTAGAATTGTGCTACAGCTTTGATAACATATTTTTAACAGACTTTTATTTTTATAAGGTATATTAACCTTTATTCATTTATTCCTTCTTTCAATTTTAGTTTCACAGTTTCTTTTTTTTCCTTCTTAAATTAAAGTTGTAATGATAAGCATCATGCATGTTTGTAGCAAGTGAAACTTTTATCTAGCAGTTATAAAAAGGACTTTATTGTTTTTAATATGATCTTATTTCTCCAGAAACTTTAACTGAAATATTCAAATTCAAAGTAATTCAGGTTAATCAGTAAATATACTATGTATATATATATAGAGAGAGAGATTGCTATAATTGTTTAGTTGTTGTTGTTATTTTTAAGCATTTAGAATTCTGTTCAACAAGTTTAAAGGGTTCAAGGTCTGCTAAACAGAAACATTAGAAACATTGTACAAACGTTAAAATAGCATATATATATTATTCAAAATATATTTTTACAATTAAATTCTCAGGAGGTTCAGCGGTTCTTAAAAATGCACATAGACTTTACAAATGGAATTCTTTAAGACTTTACAAATGGACGTCATTTCCACGATATAAAACTGAACATAAAAGGAGAGGAAAAATAGGGATTCTTGGTAAAAATTTCATTAACTCTGCAATACGTGTTTTCTTTTAAGCCAGAACATTTCTCCGCATTTTAAAAAGCTTGTCAATAATCCGATTTTTAAGCTTTTAGACTCTAGCTTCAAAGCCACTCCTCGAACTCAATGTACGTGTACATTCAAGATATGCCGATCCCAAAGTTCTAAAAGTATTGAGAACATACCTAGCAACGTGCAATCCGTATTGCAGTTAAGTATTTAAATTATGGATGAATGAGAAGGTATTGTTTTCATTTTCCTGTAAAACTTTGATGCAGAATTTTATATTTTATGTTCATGGCAAATACCTTGAAAGAATTGTAAGCCAGAAACTAAAATATTTATCTTTGCTGTTTTGAATTCATTAAATTTTGTAAGTTTAATGAAATAAAGTAAACTTTAGGTATCCCTATTTATTAAAAAGTATCGTATTTATCCTATTAATGTAAATATTAATTGAACTTCTTTTGAAATTTTGTAGGGTTTTTTTTCTAGTATTAAAATAAAAAAAAGGCTTTAATTTTTTCCTTTTTTTATGTGCATAATTTAATTCATTTTTAATAAAACGTTCGGTTCAAAATTGTTAATAATATAGAATATAATATTATAATGTTGTTAAAATATTATAAAATTGTTAAAATTATTACTTTTAAAAAATTTAAGACGTCTAGTATTGTGCTATCTAACATAGATTGGATATTAAATACTCCAATTAGTTCTGTTGTTATAATACCACTAACTCCTACAGACTTCATGGGCACTCGCCTTAAAATTCAAGACTTGTTAAGAATAAAAATAAAAATAAAAAATATAAAAATTAATTATAAATTATTAAAAGTTTCCGAATATAATTAGAAATAACTTATATGAAAAATGTAAATTATATAGCGAAATTTCAATAATAAATTATGATTAATTATAGGGATTGATAGATTTTAAAGCTAGTTACCATTCCTTTATTGATAACTGATATACCGTTACAACTTTATTGATAACTTTATAGTTCTGAAATTATTTACAAAAAATCGTTGGTTGCAGAATAGATAATACAACAGTTATACACTGTACTAAGCAGAAGCTAAATTATCACCGAGTAGGTGTGCATATAATGTTAACGACAGATCTGGCGGAAATTACAGAAGGTTCTTAATATGAGACATTAGAAATTTGTAAATTTTTGAAGTTTTTCGGTTAGTGTCATAAAAACACTTCAGTAGAATTAATTTACCTGACATGTAAACAGTGGCAATATGAGATGTTAGCAAACAGAACTGTCCGTATCATGAACTAACATCTCATGTCCACTCACTCAAATCCTCTGGCTGCATTGCTGTAGTCACTGCTTTCAGAAATTAGGAGATTCGATGACGATTGTGACAATGTATGTAATGTATCTCACATTGATAGTCAGACAGTCTGGTGAGAATTTTCTGAGTTTTTAACCCAGAATCACACCTAAAACTTCTCCCGAAGGGCACTGAACTGATCTGAATACCCCTCAGTGAGCTATTCGTGGTCTACATGAGGCCTACTGATGTCCCACTCTAACCTTTCAACTGATGGGGTGTATATCGTCCTAGAAATGGCGGGAAAGTGTGGAGAAAATAAAACAGAAGTACGTTAGCTTAAATAGTACAGTTAACTTTTCAGAGCAAAGAATTGTCTGTTATTTACTTTGCAAATTTTGTTAGAAATAGATTCTTATAGTTTTTACGGTTAATTTGTATTTGTTTATTAAATGTTTAACTTTTCAGTTGCTTAATTTCCTCGAAGCTTTAGCATTTTATTCCTTATCCAATGCTTTAATTAATTTTTTCGATTGAATTTCTGTTATACCACGTCTTGTAATTCCTTCTAATTTCACGGCATTAACATATGAAATAAAGGCTTTCTATAAAAGAAGGCCATAATGTCAAAGTTATAATAAAAAAATGTGAAAGAAGCGGATATGAGTTGAAATTTTAGAAGAATTCGCCCAATAACTATTACCCCTGATGTAAAAAAAAAATAATAAATTGATGGTAATGTCTGTTCTTGATCACAGGAATCTTCAAGGAAATCATTGGGTTTAGAGAGTAATTTTCGTGAATAACTCTATCACAGATTCTTAATAATCCGCTGCTTTTGATAGAAAATTGCTATCTATTTTCACGAGAAAAGGATTATACTGTCAGCAAGGAAGTCTATATATGAGTTCAGTGATTTCAAAATTGAGTCAAATGTTTAATTAACATAATTTTGACATATAGTAGTTTAATAAATGATTTAGTAACTATTTTATTGTGATTTATTTATGACAAGAATTAAAATCATTTATTTGTCAAGAAAGGTATATGACTGTCGTATGCGAATTAAATTGTCATATTTCATACAGTTATTAAATAATGGAAATTCAAAAAACTTTACGAATAACAAACATGTGTTATATTATTTATTTAGTTAAAATCTCTTTGACTAAAACCAATATTATGGTGCATCTATAATAATTGCGAGGACCATGGAATGCCAAAAACTGTTTTTACTGTGAATAAATTATACCAAGATAGAATATTGATTATTAAGTTATATGACCATATTCTACAGAAAATTCTTCATAATAATATGATAAATTATTTGCAATATATCACAGAAAACTGCCATATAAAGTTATTTTTCTAATAAGATGAGCCAGAAACATATTCCATGTTGAAAATCCAATAAAAGTTAGAGAATTTCAACGCCAATTACAGATTTTTAAAGAGCAATAAACTTTCCGATGATATTAGAAACCAAGAAAATCCTTATCTTAAATGGAAGGTCATTTAAACCTAATTTTAGAAACAAAAAAGAAGAATTTGCCATCCAATCAATAATAAAGACTGACTTGTGGTTCAGTGCTAATGGGTACAATTAACATATAAGACGATTCAGTTTCTGTTCAACTGACTGCAACAACTATTTTCAAAAAAGAGGGCATCTCACGTCGATAGACAGATTGGCTAGTGACAATTTCCCAGTTTTCTCCAACATGATTCGCAAATATGAGTTGTTATCCTTGAATGTTACCCCTATTGGGAAAACTCATGTCCTCATCTCAATTTTTTAACGTCGGTGGACCTCGTATTCTACTTATGTGTGCCAAAGTGGCCTTCTGGGAAGACTTTTAGGATTGACTGCAGAGTATTTCTATGTTGTATTGAAGAACCCCGGAAAACCACCATCAGATAGCCTGCCTTTCGATGAGAAGTTCTTTAAAGGCATTTTTAAAGTAGCTATCAAGCTCCTTCTTTCTCAATACAGTGATTAAGTGTGTAAGGGATGTCTCCAGAAGATTTGAACTTCATCCCTCTTACATGCTAATTATCCACGTTAGGACTGTTTCAAAAATCGCCTCTATCATCAGCCACTCGTGGAATATCGTGATCTTAAGTATATTACGTATTCCCCAATCTACGAAAACATTACCAAGTGCTAAAAAGAATTTATCATTTTGGTTTTTCTTAATGGGAAAATCAAAAATATTTTGTTTCTTACCAAAAGGAATCTTTTTCCAATTCAATCATAAGAATTTTATTATATTCAAATAATACTAAGGTTCTCATAGGTCAGGGGTGGCCAACCAAATGATCTTGTGAGCCACTTTGAAATGCATCCTAACTCCGTGGGCAGCATATAAAATTATATATCCCCATGTTAGATTTAAACCTACTGTAGACATTTTTATATTCATATTACAACCTATTATATTAGATGTTCCAAGATACGTGCGCACCATGAGTTCGCAGAATATAATTTAATCATTCTGTGAACTCATTAATAAAAGGGCAATATTACTGTCATATATTCTCAAGGATACTATTTTAAAAACAAAGTTAATTTTTCTCATAATTTCGGCAGTTAATTTTTGAATAGATGTATGCACACATAATGTATTTTTTAATGCATTGGTTTTTACTACTTTGGTCATTATAAATTAAATATATTTTGTAAAAGTGTGATAAATATCACGGGCCGCTGGTTGGCCACCATACTTTAAGTCAAACCTAACCCCTGTACCTACTGCTATGTGGGTTGTTACCTGTTAGCATGAAGGTAGAAAAACAATAATAGCAATAATAATAAAGAAAACCTAAACTATTGCAGCAATATTTTCTTGAAGACTATCAGGGATTAATTCTACTATATGCCGTATGAGAGAAAACCTGGAAATTTTTTTTGAAAAGAGTGTCATCATTTTTCGAAGTAGGGATTGCAAAGGCAAGCTGCTGTGGGATTCGAACCTTCATCCTCCTGTATGCTAGCTATACAGGAGCTTATAAATAATGTTAATGACAAACAAAAATTTCCTAAATCTCATAACGGAGATTTCACAATTTTTAAACTAAACTTTTTTTAACTTTAAGATAATTAATTATAAAATTTCCTACAATAAATAAATCTCAAGGGCCCAAAAATGTGCAAGGCGGGCCGCGGGCACTCGAGAGGCACTTGGTGGCCACCCTTGTCATAAATGATAAATAGTATCCAAAATCAAAAATATGTCACCAGCAAAATGATTTCCATTTCAATAGTAAAATGTGTTATCCAATAGCAAACAAACAGAAACTTAATTAAGATCCGTCTCAGAGGACCAGAGGCCCCTTTCAAGCCTCAGACGGCCCGTAAATTTCTGTAATCAGCCCCCACCTAATGGACTTAATGACGTCGGCAGTTGGAGAGAATGGTTTAATTGTAGGTATCGTTAACACATCGGGGGACAAGATTCAGAACGAGATCGTTAGCGATTGTGTTGGACAATGCTCCAGCTGGTCGCTCCAGCGTGTGTTTGTGACACAAAAGACGAATTTAAGGGCAGCTCCGAGTACTTATGGAATAAATTGTTGATTACTTAGATTGAATTTCTGGTATTTCATTTGGGGGCTCGGGTTAAATTCTGGAGTATCTCTATAAATTGTTGACATTAATCTTATGAAGTGCACGCAGTGGAGTGCATTTTGACTCTGGATGGAAAAGAGCATTGGGATTCTGAACAGAGGAAGTGGAGTTCGAAATCGCGGAAAGTGAAACGCTCTTCATTTTGTCATGGGAAGGAAAGAGGGGTATTCCAAATTGTGGTAGCAAAATATGGATGCAATTTAGTAGGCTCTTCTTGGTGTATTAATGGGTAATGCTGAATTTGCTATATATCTGATATTACAGTGGCGTAAAACTACCCAATATTCGCAGTCTTTTTTTGTTTTATAGAAATTCTAGAGATTTCTGTAAATTACCTGAGATAGCGAGTGGCTAACGCTCTGTCGCTCGGTACCACAGATTTCGGGTTAGAATCCCGGCGGTGCCATGGATGTTTGCAGTTTCCCACATTAAGCCATAGGTCCCGGTCTAATAAGATCGTATACCGTTGTGGGGGGCAGTGTTACTTGCGTCTGTAGCATATCTTCAATGCTACACGTGCCTACTGGGTAGTGCTAAATGAGTAATAGTGATGCAGCCTTTGCTTATGGCATAAGAATTAATTTCTGTATTACCAGCAGCATTAGAAACAACAACATATTAGCTAATTTTTGCAGTAATGCCACCCTCGAAATTTAAAAATTATTATTAATACGTTCGAAACATTGAGTCCAAAATAATTCAAACATATACGTTTTTGAGTTATTTAACATGCCAATCTACGAAGAACAAAGAGCAGCAAAGACCTTCTTATATTCAGAAGCCCAAATAAAAAAAAAAAGTTTATATCAATTTATGAAAAAGTGAGAAATAAAAATTTCCATTTAAGGCGGTTTAGTTGTTCAATACAACTAAATGCGAAGTGACCATAAGGTTTGTGAGAGGCGAAATGTAAGGTGTTATTTGTTATTAAGATTTAATGCAAATATATGCATGATAAATTTTACTACATATCCTTTCATTTCATTTTTTAGTTCTTTTAATTTGGACGAGACATGAAATGCAAATAAATCGTTAAGTATGTCGTAATGAAGTAATCAACTTAAGTTTTGTATGTCATTATTATTGACTATGGATTTTTAACTACTGCTTTATTCTTAACTGCTGATTTTCCTATAACTACTGATTTAATAATTTTTATTTAAGGATTTATTTATTTTAATTTAAGGATTTATTTATTTTTATTTAAGGATATATTTATTTTTAATTAAGGATTTATTTATTAGATTTTAAGCAAGAAAATATGCTAATGTGTTTCTTTAAAATAATCAGCTATCTACTAAGATTTAATGCAAATACATGCATAATAAATTTTTACTATATTTCATTTCATTTGTTAGTTCTTTTAATTTGAACGAGACATGAAATGTAAATAATTCGTTTTAAATCAATTCGTTTTTAGTTTTGTATATCGTTATTATTGACTATTGATTTTTAACTACTAAAAGATTTGAAATATTCGGTTTTAGATAACCCGTTGTCAATGTACAGCTTCTAGAATTGAAAGAACGGATTGAATACGATAAAAGGTAGCCGAATAACTACTGTTACAATAATCAAAGCAAATAAAACTTGGAAAGGAAACGAAGGCTTACCAAAGCAGCAATCATCTGGGAATTTAATTTCCAGGAAATTCAATACATCCTCAGATGCTGTCGCAGTAATAAAAGAAGAATTCAGAAGAGTCTGCAAATTGTAGTGCTTCTCTTTTCCTTTTTCTTATACTTCAAAAAAGTATAGTTTTTCTGTTCAAAATGTTCACATCGTTATTGCAAATTGTAAGCAATTTAATAATAAAAGTGATAAGAAGAAGGCCTAGTTACTATAATGTGCATATGGAATATTTTTTTTTTTAATTTTATGAAAAATATTCCAAAAATGGCATATAAGAATACAATAGAATGATAATATTTGAAATATATAGTCTTAGTTTCGTTCTATTTTTCAAAGAACAAAACTGAAACTAAAACACTTTTAAAACTTCAAAATGAATGAAATTCAAAGATTATTATCTTTGAATTTCATTCATTTTAAAAAAATAACATAGGACATGGCATATAATGAACATTTTTTCAGAAAGAAATGTTTAAAATTCATAAAATTAAGAACATGACATAATTTGTTTTATGATAATGCATAAATCTTACCTGTGTCTTGTTTTTAGTGGTCAGCTGTGCTGCTAACAGGTGCAGAATGTCTCAAATTCAAATTCACTGACCTTTTCTGTTGCAGTCACTGCTTCCATAAATGAGGTGATTCGATGGTGATTCAGAAAATATGTGACATATCCCGTACCGATAGTCAGATTGGTTGGAGGGAATTTTCTAGGTCTTCTTCCATATAATACACAAATTAGCAGACTTTTTTTGAAATAATTCCAGTAAACAATGCTCTAGCCCATCCGTGTGCTATTTGGGACGTACACAAAGTACACAAAAGTAGACCGGACATGCACAAGGCCAACCGATGTTTAAATATATATGTAGCTTTCCAATGTTTTGCAATAAGCATTTGTTTTTTCTTTGTTTGGTTTTGATTTCATAAGAAAATTATGATTCTTAAAAAGCATAAAAACGACACCTTTTGGTGAATTTGGATCTGTACTAATGTTCTATGAATTCTGGACTCACAATAAGGCGATATACGACATTGTAATACGCAACATTTTGCAGCAGAGTTATCACTTTATGAGTTTATACTATGAATGTCCGTTAACTTTCTTGTAGAGTTAATAGGGAATGTGGAGAATGTTTTTTAGGGGGAATTTCGCGAGGATGCTGTCAGGCCGTAGAAATACCAGGAAAACGATGATCAACTGTTCGTCTGTGAAGGTGACCTATTCACAATCTCTGCGAAATCCTCCGGTATTTCAATTAAGAGAATTTAACCCACGCCTTCAATGGGAATACAATCGCTCATTGCGAGACTCTTTACACAAGATGTCACAATCGCAATCGAGTCTCCTCGTTTCTAAAACAGTTACTGTAAAAGAGGGCTTGCTAGTGGTAACGCAGGCCCTCTTAAAAACTGCTGGTGGCACTCAGTGGTAACGTACGCATGCCAGGTGCGTACGTTACCACTGAGCGTCGAGTTAAGTCAAATGGATATTATCCACGTGATTTGTAAATGACTGTAAGTATTGGGTGTAGGGCTGACAACCCTACCCTGTAGAAAGAAACCATTTTCTGTTCTTTAAATCTGCCAATAGTCAGAGTCCTTCGCCCACCATGGGCTGTAGTGCAAGGGAATTAGTTTAGTAAAATTTGTAAATGACTGTTTATTAACTGTTCGTCATGTTTTTTTTTTTCTCTTTTTGTGAAGAACAACTAGTTTTACTTTGACTAGTTTTTTACTAGTTTTTTGTTTTATTATCAAAAACTTACACATTTACTTTTGCTTTCTTATAAGAAATAACAAGATCCCTGAAATTGTATTAAATTTAGGCACACCTATCTCGCTATTTTAAAACACTATCCACAAAGAATAAAAAACATCCATATACAATATCTTTCCTTCAACATAACAAGCCAATATGAAATTTTGAAACTTCTGGGAAAGAGGAAAAAAGACGCATTTTCTGTTGGCGATAAGAAATACTTTGTTGCGAAAAAAAAATCCTCGGTTATCGCTTATTCTTTACAGTTAAAGGCTTTTTCAACACATTTTTTGAAAAGGATTTTTTCAGACTGTTGAAAAATCTCTTTGAAAAAGTTCAACTTTATACAAACTGATAAATATGTTAAAACATACAGATGAATAACTGAATATGCTTTTACAAATATTATTTATAGGTTTTTTTATCAGATTCTATGGTATTATGTATCAATGTGTAAGTTGGGTGTAAGTTGACTCTAGCGTTGAGATAGAAGAATCTAGAGATACGAAATTGGTAAACCATGAATGAAAAATTTGTAATAAATTAATTATTTTAAAGCAGGTTTTTTTAGAACTATATTTTAGAATTTAATATTGTTTGATTTATTTTATTAAATATTTTTATGAAATTATAAAACCTCTAAAAAGTTTTTCATTAATATTTGCTGTAATTGCAAAAACATTTTCTGAAATTTGGAAATGAACTTTTTCATTTATTTATATTATGGTTTTGTTAATATTTTCATTCAATCTAAGGGTTGACATTCATTTAAGTAAGTTTAATTTAAGTTTGAAACTATTTATGTATTTGTTTACCTACGAGACATAGAACAATACAAACGCCCAGGTAAAACAAAACATCTTCACCAATTTCTATTCACTTTTGCTTGCGCATGCCGATAATGATAATTGACCTTCATCTTCTTGCTCATTAGCTCAGAAGCATTTTTATGAGTAGGATACTTTAAAACTATTATATTTATATAAAACTATGAATTATGAACTCAATTAAAGATGTGGCTTATGAATTATGATTAACAATAGAAGTATTTATAAATTTTTATAAATCATAGCAACAGTAGTCATATTTAATTATTGCTCAAGATAAAAGAAATAAATACTGCTGGGAAATATAATAACATTATAAATAAATAGTATTTTTGTATAAATAATGTTATTAAATATAAAAAAAATAAATTTTGGATGAATTAATTCTTCTAGTAGCTAAAGATATAAGATAATAAAATATTCACTATCAACACATTGATTTTTCATTTTCTTGGATATAATAATATGACAATATTGTACAATGCAGCCATATTTATACATATAAATGCTGAGTTATAATTAATCAAGCATTCGTGTAAATGCAAATAAATATTATTCATAGCACAACACAACATAATTTCTGTTTTACAAGACAACTTGCATCGTAACATTCCATTTTAAATGCACCGTTTCAGAATAATATTTTTGCAAATGTTGATTTCATCTGATTAGTTAATAGCTCATTTACTTTATGTGTATTTACTTTATATATTTACTTCATATTATTATTTTACTTTATAGAAAGAGCGTAGTTTTACGAACAGCTATCAATTTTTGATATTGAATAATTTTATTTGTTCATTAAAAATATTTAGAAAATTTGAAATTAATTCTCAAAGTTTAGTTAAAAATATATTTAAATTTTATATATTCTTTTACCACTTTTTGTGCAAATATTCTGCAGTTACGTTTTATCAAATAGTGGAGCATAAAATTACATTCGTTCTTCTTTTCTATTGTTGAAAATGTGCTCGAAAACAGTCACTATAATTTTGACTCGACTGTAGCAATTTTGGAAAAGGATATCATCAAGTATAATAAATATCCCCGTTTCAAAATCTTTGCGTGCAGTGAAAGGGGAGGGATTTAATTCATGAATCTTCCAATTTTTGGTCTGTAATTCCTCTACAATCGTAAACTTAACGATCGCTAGTAGTGTCTTTTGCTTAAAATTACAACCTCAGTCTTCGGAATTTAAATTATATAATTTTTATCCTCAAAATAATAAAAAGTAAGGCGATTATTTTTTTTCCATGACAATAATTTTCTTATGTTAAATATGGTATTACAAATGAAAGTTTTGTCAAGATTATTCGAGATTTTTTAAAAAATTGTTAAATACTTAGTTTTAATATAATTGTAAAAAAAATAATGAAGTTTGTTGATGCCGGCCATTTCCACTTGGATCCATTTACTGCTAGATCAACAGAAAATTCGTCGTTACTGAGAAGCATTAAATTACGTTACATTGTACCTACATTTTGGAATTAACATTAGCTGGACATGTTTTACAAAGTCGAGAATTTACTTACCTATGACTTTGGAAAGCTCCTTACAGTATAGAAACCTAATATTTAAGTTTGGTTTTACTTAATGGGTTTATAATCAGAATTCTCTACTTTGTAAGCTTGAAGCGTTATCAATTAGATCAAAAAGTTTTTCAGTTAAAATACTGGATTTAATTTCTTCTCAAAGGAACATTTTTATGTTATGTAAATGTGATTTAATTTCTTGAAGGACATTTTTCATTCATTTTTATTGCAGCAATTCAACAAAGAAATGTCAATAAATATACAACCAAAACGACAGCAATTAAAATCCGTATTATAGCTGTTGAATATTAAAGTTAAATGAAGAATGAATTATTGAAGCAATTTAGGCAGCAAATTTTATTCTAGCGTCACAAAAATTGCGAGCTATGTTATTATGTAGAATAACATAGTGTCACTACTGACAAAAGACAAGTTCTTTGTTTTCATTATTGAGGAAATTTGTAACAAATACTTAGTCATTTTAGAGTTAATGACATCCTAATAGATGTTTATGGAGTTGCAAACAATTTATTTAAAAATCTAAATGTATTTCAGTATCCTTGAGGACATTGAAATTAGATGAAAAGAGATATTGGAATGATTTAGAATATATTTCATCAGCTATAATCAATTCGTCCTATAACATCGTTAATTTTATGCTGTTTCGAAAATTGTTTTCGTTGGCATGATTGAAAATTAATTGGATGCACTTAAACCTGATTTTGTGTTTCTTTTTTTTTTTTGTGTGCGATTTTTACATGGTCTATTAAAAAATTTTTTTATCAAAAAAATATAACAGAAATAAAAGTAATAATACGCAAAGAAAAATTTATTGTTTCCATTCCTTTCGTACTTCTGGCAACATCTATTGTAGCGCATCAGCGAAACCTCTTCATAATGGTCATATTTCCTTATATATAAATGAGTACGTGTTAGTAATAGGCATGGACTCTCCTTGAATGGTTGAATATCATATATTTCTGTCTTTTCATTTGTAATTAATTTTTGGTGATTGTCCTTTTGTAACTTAAATTACAATAAATAATTGTTATATAATTTAAGCCCATCACAATTAACCCTATTTTCCCTTCACACTATGAATAAACTGCTTTTATCCATTGTACAAAAATAGGTTTGATTGCATATTTATTCTAAGGTTCAATAACTGAAAACTCAACGGTCTATACAAGAATATGAATGTGGTTGAATAGCCACAATAACTTTACAATCAAATACAAGAACTGTAAAGTAGTCAAATTTTCCTATTAATTTAGAAATAACTTTTCACGTTCAAGAAGTTCATCAAAATAAATAAAATTATGTGTTCTCAAAGTTGTTTTAAAGATGCATTTTATTTAGTCATTATTTCAAGAGTTTTAAATTCTTAAATACATACTTTTGCATTTATACGTTTATTACGCATACTATTAGTTTATTTTATGCCATCATAATTCTGTAAAGTAACTTGCCTGATTTAAGGATAAAATCACATATCATAATAAATAAATATCGGAAGTAAGTTTAAGTTGATATTTGAAGAAAATCAAAATAATTTTTAAGAATTTCCTGGGTATCAGCATTCAGACACTAGAGTATTGGTAGATGATCTATATATATGAATAATAGGCATTTTCACTTCACTAACTATCTCCAATCATATTGTTGAATATGCTTAAACAAAAATTAGTGAAATAGTGAAAGTTTCATACCAGTCGAAAGAGGGCTTAAACTAACCATACTTGGTCTATCTCTGTATTATAATGCTGTCAAATTACATCAGATGGTTATACACTTCCAGTTCATAGTGACAAAAGTCATGGATAAGCAATATGCAAATTTTCAGATGGTAGAAGCATCGCGTAGAACAGGTCTAAATGCGCAGTGCTTTCGCAGAGCTTTCATTTCTGTTCAAGTTATTCAGGTGAAGAGGTTTTGACGTGATGATGACCGCACGACGGGAATTAACAGACTTTGAACGCGGAATGTTAGTTGGATTATATGTACAAGACGCATGGGTCATGCCATTTCGGAAATCGTTAGGGAATTCAACATTCCCAGATCCACTGTGTCAAGAGTGTGCCGAGAGTATGACATTTCAGGCATAACATCCCCACCATGGACAGCGCAGTGGTCGACCGTGACCGAGACCGGCGACGTTGCAAAGAGTCGTCAATTCTAACAGATAGCGTGGTTTCGTAAGGCAACACTGCGTCAAATAACAGCAGAAATCAATGTGGGACGTACAAGGGACTTATCTGTTAGAATTGTGCGAGGAGAAATTTTGGCTTTCTTGGGCTATTCCAGCAGAAGACCGACTCGAGTGCCTTACTGGCAGAACGACATTTTTTTGCAGCGACTCTCGTGGGCACGTGAGCATATCGGTTGGTCCCTAGATGAATGGAAACTTTCGTGGCCTGGTCCGATGAGTCACGATTTCAGTTTGGTAAGAGCTGATGGTAGGTTCGAGTGTGGCGCAGACCCCACGAAGCCATGGATCCAAACTGTCAGCAAGGCACTGTCCAAGCTGGTGGTGGCTCCGTAATGGTGTGGGCTGTTTTTTCATGGAATAGACTTGATCCTCTGGTGCGACTGGACCGAACATTGACTGGAAATGCTTATGTTCAGCTACTTGGAGATCACTTGCAGCCATTCATGGACTTCATGTACCCAAACAACGATGGATTTTTATGGATGACAATGCGCCATGTCACCGGGCCACAACTGTTCGCGATTGGTTTGAAGAACATTCTGGACAATTCCAACGAATGATCTGGCCACCTAGATCGCCCGACAATGAATCCCATCGAGCATTTATGGGACATCATCGAGAGGTCTGTTCGTGCCCAAAATCCTGCACCATCAACGCTTTCACAATTATGGACGTCTATCGAGACAGCATGGCTCAATATTCCTGCAGAAGACTTCCAACGACTTGTTAAGTCCCTGCCACGTCGAGTTGCTGCACTTCGCCGGGCGAAAGCAGGGCCGACACGATATTAAGAGGTATCCCATGACTTTTGTCACTTCAGTGTATAATGGCTCAGACTTCAGTTCATATGCGGTTTTTAACTTTTTCCTCAATTACGATGGTATCATAAACAATTTTAGTTTAGTAATTCATGTGCAAAATGTGTAGAAGCGCAAGAAGCAAGTGGTACTTAAGGAGCATTTGCTAAAATTGTAACAACCGTAATAAAACTGTAATTTAACAATTTAGATTTATTGTTTACCATGTTAAACACTTTTACGATAGCATTTTTAAAATGATCAGAAATTCATCTGATTATATGTACAAGGAAACACGTACATAATAAATATTTTGGAAGAATTAAGATTCACACACACAAATACTTGACATTATTATGCCTGCACATAATTTCATGTTTAATAAATGCGAAAACATTCTTTGTTTATAACAGAAACACGGTTGTGATAAGGCTTATAAATTAGGAAGATTGTTGGAAGTTCTTAAGTGTTATATAAAAATAGCGTGGTTTCGTAATGTTCCTATTTTGCTTATGGAATAAATATGTTGCAAGAAGTATTCTCCTAGGCATGAACGAAGCAACCAAAATCTGAAATTCAATTCACTTAAAATTTCTAAAAATACTCTCTATGAGTAAAACTCAACTAATAAAATATTAAAAGGGATATTTTTTTTAAATTTTGAACATCAAAAAAATGCAATGCGCTTTTAAAATTTAATTTTTGATTTAAAAAAAAAAAACTTTCGATGCTTTATTTGTCGCCTAGTGGTTGTAAATTCTAGTTAGTCAGAGAAAGAACTTAGGTTAGATTACGTTGGTTGTGGGCGTTATATTTACTGCATTGAAAATGAAAAGACTAAGAGCATTTGTCAGATTGCTTCTATGCTGTTTTCCACGATTTCTCCGTTGCGGCGCTAAAAGGCTAAATAGTTCACTTCGAAAATTCTCTTAAAATTTCCCTTAAAAATTCTCTTTTTCGATGGCATATCGTGGCTACTAAACTACAAAACTCAACAAGTAAAATATTTATAAGAATACTTTTTATATTTTAAATACTAAAAAAAATGCATTGCATAGAAGAAATGTTTACAGGTTAATTTTTAATATAAAAATTTTGACGACACCAAACATTGTCTTCTGGTTGTGGAAAGTAGTCAAGTTAGAAAATTCAGCTGGTGATGTACAATATAGTCTCATCTTTGAAAACTAATAGGGGTAATTCATACAATTGCTTGCTTTGAAGTTTTCAGGTTTTCTCCAATATGAAATTTTAATTTGCTACCTTTGAAATTTTTTTCCTTTCATTACATCACTTCTTTTGATACGTAATAAGCCTCCACTGGTTCACCCATTTAGTAAAACCGAATTAAATGTAATTCTGCACATCAGTATTTAGTGGTCTGATAGTCAAATTAGAGGGAGGAAAAAAAGAAAAGAATCAGTGACCTTATAGTCAAGCACAAAATACTTTGGTTCAATTAGTAGATTGAAGTTTTATAATTGTTTATCAAAACAATTAAAAGATTTATAGATTCTTTGATAAATTCAACGCAGCTACCTTTGAGCAACTTTGCTGTTACACAACTTGTTATTTAGTTTCATCGTTAAAGTAAAATATTTTGTAACAAAATGTTCTTAAACGATTTATTTTGAGTAATTTGGTCTAAAAATACGTTAAGTTTTGCCAATATACCTAATCATATATGAATAAGAACAGTCTAATCTGTATTTGTGCCGGCGATAGGGACCGCATGAAAAAAATTGCATAAAAATATCTTGAAACATGAGAAGTAGCTATAAAACATATTGTTTGCTACACATTTAAACAATTTTATGCGGTAAATAAAAAATGCGGACAACATAAAAATAGTCCATTATAGAAAACATGTAAATTAAAACTTCAAGATGTGGCACTACTCGCATTCGACATTCGTGGTAAAGTATGATATAATATCAGGTTGGCCATCTGTAATTAGTTTTTTAATTTGATGTTATTTTGACAGCTATCTATTGCTTTTTTAAATTAATTTTTATTCCTAGTATGAATTTCATGGAATTTTTTTTTATAAATCGCCCAAAAAAAGACATTATAAAAATTGGTTTGATTGTATATCTAAAGAGAAAATATCCCATAAACCAACACATATATTCCAATATATGAAAAGTGGATGTGGCACTATAACCAAACATATATTTAGTATAAATATAAAAGACATATAAATATAGAAAATATGTAAAGATATATTTAATATAAAATATAAATAATTGTCACTCACTTAAAAAAGAGTTACAAATATATTAAAAGGTATTTAATCTGGATTTGAGTTGTTAGTATTCTTAGAAATTGAACATATAAGCTCTGAGATGTATTTGTTATAAGTCAACATTTTTTGAAAGGCCAAATATGACAGAAATACGAGGGTTGGTTTTTTCTTCCTCAAGTCTCTTGCTTAAATAGAAGAATTGAAAGGTTCTTTTCTTTTTATTCGTTACGAGAGTTACATATCTTAAAAAGTACCAGTAAATTGAAAAACCTTTTTCCCAGAATAAATAAGAAAGAAACATTAGGATGCCTATAAATCCATTTATCTCTATATTCTTTCATATAAGTATCGTTCTGTCATTCTGAACAGCTGCGTTTTCTACAGGAAAAGTCGAATGTTATTATATATATATATATATATATATATATATATATATATTTGTCTGTGTGAATCAACATCAAATTCTTTCCAAGAATTGTTGTGTTTTTTTTATCTCAGTTATATGAAATAGAAGTGTTTATATTTCTTTTACTATATACCAGATGAATGAAATTTTTTCTTTCTTTTGCTTATTTTCAAATCCGAGTTTTGGATCTCAGATAGGATTGTTGCAATGAATAAAATAAATTCTCTTGAAGAAAAAATCATTCACATTTTGATACATAACTCAGTAGAGTATCATCATTTTTATTGAAGAGTAAGTGATATCACGCTCTATAACATTTCGTATTTGTACTCGATCAATCTAAACCATAAGCACAGTATACCATTTCAAATTGTATTATATAAAAGGTTAGAAAAGAAAGTTACTATCAAACATAATAAATATATTTCAAACTGATATCCAATAGATGCGTTTTATAAATTTTTGAAATTTTCGTGTTTGTTTGTGAATCTAACATCAAATTCTTTCCAAAACCAATGAAATATAATTGTAATTTCGTCTTTAGATGAATGAAAAATATCCCAAATCTGAGTTTTGGATCTGAGATAGGATGCGATGATTAAATAAATCCTGAAGAAAAAAAAAAATACCATTTACTTCAGTTATGTACCCTTTCAAATTTTTTTAGAAAAGAATGTTGATTCAAACAGAATAAATATATTTCAAACTGATATCCAATAGATATGATAAATGAAATTTTTTAAAACCAATTTAATCGTCTTTAGATGTGAAAATATCACCACATGGCTAAAAATATTCTATGTTTTTTTTAATAAAAACGTTTCAATAAATTGAAAATTCAGTAATATATTTTTAAATATATTTTTAAATATAAAAATATAATAATAATTTTTAAAATTTAATTAAAAATGTTTGTCCCTTCAGGACAAAAATCATGCATTGGGTGTCAGAGGCTCACATAGCTATTGAATGAAATTTGAATCATCAATTTAAAAAAATATGTATATTTGAATCATCTAAAGATTTAAAAAAAACATGATAGTTTATGAAAATAACATGCCTTACGAACCAAATAAAATTTTGATATGTTAAATAGTTTTTTCCATGGAATTTTTTTTTTTATATATATCACGCAAAAAAGGACAGCTGAAAAACACGTTTGACTGTATATCTAATGAGAATGTATCACTATAATGCAACACATATGTTTCATTATAAGAAAAGTGGATTTGTCATTATAACCAAATATATTCTTAATATAAAATAGAAAAGACATATAACGATATATTTAGAATAAAATATAAATATTTGCCATTCATTTAAAAAAAATTAAGAACAATAAGATTGAATGTTATTTAAACTGGATTTGAGTTGTTAATATTCTTAGAAATTGAACATATAAGCTTCTGAGATGTATTTGTTATAAGTCAACATTTTTTGAAAGGCCAAAAATGACAGAGGTACAGGGTGGGTTTCTTTCCTCCTCAAGATTCTTGCTTAAATAGAAGAATGGAAAGGTTCTTTTTTTTTTATTCGTTACAAGAGTTACATATCTTAAAATGAACCAGTAAATTGAAAAACCTTTTTCCGAGAATAAATAAGAAAGAAACATTAGGATGCCTATAAATCCATTTATCTCTATATTCTTTCATATAAGTATCATTCTGTCATTCTGAACAGCTGCGTTTTATACAGGAAAAGTCGCCTGATACTTTTGTTATTATATATATATATATTTTTTTCGTGTTTGTCTGTGTGAATCCAACATCAAATTCTTTCCACGAATTGTTGTGTTTTTTTTATCTCAGTTATATGAAATAGAAGTGTTTATATTTCTTTTACTATATACCAGATGAATGAAATTTTTTTTTCTTTTGCTTATTTTCAAATCTAAGTTTTGGATCTGAGATAGGATTGTTGCAATGGATAAAATGAAAATTTTCTTGAAAAAAAAAAAAATAAGAATATTTCATTCACATTTTGATACATAGCTCAGTAAAAGTATCATCATTTTTTATTGAAGAGTAACAAAAATCATGCTCTATAACATTTCGTATTTGTACTTGATCTATCTAAACCATAAACGCAATATACTATTTCAAATTGCATTATATAAAAGGTTAGAAAAGAAAGTTACTATCAAACAGAATAAATACATTTCAAACTGATATCCAATAGATTTGATAAATGAAATGTTTGTAAAACCAATAAATGATCTTCTTTAGTTATATAAAATATTATCAGATAGAATAATCCTAAAAATACGATGCATGTATTTTTTTTTATGCTGGATATGAAAAGAAATTTTTCAAGCTATATTTAATTCAAAATTATGACAAATATTCTGATTTAATAATTGTTTATAATATATTTATATTTAAAGCATTTTCTGAAGAGACAAAAATTAGGCAGTTGGTGGCTGAGGCTCACATGGGTATTGAATGAAATCGTCTGTTCAAATCCTTTAATTAAAAAAAAAAAACATATTTCCAAAATTGTATTTGATATAGAACACTAACAAATGCGCTAAAGTATTCAGTGATTAAAAGTTTTCCATTTTATGACAGAAGGAAATAACGATTTCTGGGGGAATTTCAAAGGTAAACTAGTTTTCAATTGCAGTGTTATCATACAATTGAAAAAACTTTTTTTTCGAATGCAAAACTTTTTATCAATTTACACCGTTTCTATTTCGTTTTCAGATAAACGATCATAAACTCTATTATTTTGTCCTTTTGCATGCAGCTTAGAGGACACTGTAACAAATAGGACTGATTAAAATAATCCATTTCAAACAATACAAAAATGAGCACGTGATCTACAATTAAATACAAATCTCATTGAAATAAATGACAATGTTGGTTTATTTCCCATTAAAATTCTTCATAGATTTTGAAACTATTTTACGTTTTAAAAAAATCAGAAAATAGGAAATTAGAAATGTAGAAAACAGTAAATGATTGTCCTGCATAAATTTTTAATCTTAGATCGGTTCTGCAATTTAATCAAGTTTCAATTTTTTATCAATTTACTTATTTCTTTATCAAACTAATGCAACGCACATAACCTTCATTATTTTGCCCTTTTGCATGCAGCCTAGAGCAAAGTGTAGCATCATAGAATACACTGTACATGGAATTCATTAACCTACTCGAAACAATACAAAAATGAGCAAATTATATACAATTAAATACAAATGACATTTAAATAAATGGCATTCCTGATTTATTTCGCATTAATAATTTTACACAGATCTTGATACTCTTTTACGTTTGAAAAAAAATTATATTCAGAAAAAAATAGGCCTTATATATATATTATGGTACAACTAAAAGTATCCTTATAGAAGTAAATGATTGTCCCGTATAAATTTTTAACTTTAGATCGTTCTGAAATTTAATCAAGTGGAAGAAAAACTTCTTGGACCACCATAAATCAGACCCTGCAGACATCAAGGTCATTTGGCTAAGCGGCCACATGCTACAGCCAAGTAAGGTTCAAAGCTCTGCAAATCTTGTACACTGTAACGTGCAAAGATTTCGTGACATTTCTCACTATCCCTTTTCCGTGATGCAAATGGCTTCTTATTCTAGCTCTTAAAACGTAACAATAATTCCATCCTTTCATGGTGGTGTGTTCCTTTTTTTTTTTTTTTTTTCCTTTTTTTTTTTTTTTTTTTTTTTTTCTACAAGGACTCGAACCAGAACAAATAGGGTGGCGTTCCTCCCTCTGAGACGAAGGAAGGAAATAGAACCCAACCCTCTAGAACGCCAATCGTTAATTACTTCGAACGTTTGAGAGATTAGCACTTCAAAGACACGCGAGCACCATTCTTTTTGTTCTTTTTTTTATCGTGGTTCCAGTGAAGTAAAACTTCGGCATGAAAATCGTTTGGTCTGCGACAGATGTCATTGTTTGCAAAAACCCAAGGGAATAGCTATTCTTCTTTATGTGGATAGTTGAAATGGGTGATTTATAAATTTCTTTAATGGTTTTCGGTCAAGGGATTAGCGTTCGAATGAAAAGAATGTTCGCGATTTCCTTATCGATTTTAATAACTTGTAATGGCTGAGGGGTTGGGCTGAGCCATGGGGGAAGCCTTCAGAATCAAGAGATCGGTATGTAATACATTTCCTGGAGTAATATCCATTTCGTTTTGATTGTTACAATTTTCTTCGTCTTAAAACTGTTATTTTTTTTATGTTGTGATATAGTATCATTTTTTTTTTCAGTTCCTTCTATTAGCTCACACTCTCCCTATATATATCTTGTTCAAATTTTCAATCGTTCATAAAATACTTTTTTTTATTCATCCACTCGAGTTCGAATACATTTTTTTAACTTATAGTGGATGACACTTGATGTTAATACAGTTTTTTCAAATGTTAATTCAATAATTAAATTTAATTAATTAATTAAAAAAAATTTTTTAGATTTAAGTTGCATATATCTATCAATAGAGTGCGCCAGATAAACTTTAAAAAAAATGAATGGAAATTATTTATAAAGGATTTTCTGCAATAGAGTGACTATCAAAAAAAAAAAAAAAAAGAAGGAATTGACTTTAAAAAATTTGTTTTTATATTACTTGTTTTGAATAAAGAAAGAGAAATTAGTATTAATTTTCTAAAAAAAAAAAAAAAATGATTTTTGTAAATGTTTTTAGTTTTATCCAAATGCATATTTTTTTTTTTTTTTTTTTTTTGCTTATATATAAATTATAATTTTTTTGTATTAAAATATTTATACCCTATTATAAATATATAAATAGGTAATAAACAATTTTATTCTGACATTTTTCCAAGTAATGTTGATGTACATTTATTTATAAATTCTAATAATTTGCAAATAGTAACTTATAATTTTCTTTTGTAATTTTTTAAATTTTTTTCAGTATTTTTATAAATTATGGTTAATTAATATATATTCCTCAAATCTTAAATGATGAAGAAATTCGTATTGGTAAAGATTTTAATTACAATTTTTAATATGATAAACTACTCCATATAAAATCATCAAAATTAAGATGTTATGAAGATTTATGAAAATAACATGCCTTACGAAAAAAATAATGAATGCATTATATATTTTTATGACTAATATTAGTGAAAAAAATATTTATTTATTATTTTATTTCTGAATGTAATGATTATGTTTTTTATAAAAGTTTGTTATCACATTTCTTTGTATTTGTATATTATTATACAAAATACACTGGCATCATTCTCATTTAAAACATTCAAAAGTCCTTATTAATTTCATTAAACATTTTGTTGTGGAGTAATATTTATATACTTAATAATTTTATGTAACCAAAATTGTATGCATATATTTCTCTTTTTGCCTTACACTTTTAAATATTTTTCTTATGCTCATTTTAAACAATATTTAATACACCTTGTAAATGTTCTTCGAAATTCAAAAAAAATCTACCTTTATTCATATTTTTTCCACTTCCAAATTCTATCTATTTAAATTTTCGGATATTTTTTTTCAGTTTTGATGGCGATTTTACAGTATTGAATAAAATCCTAATTATTTCCAATCTTCCATGATCATTTTTAGTATTTTTAAAAATATTTTTAAAAAATATTGTTAAAATATTGTGGAAACTTGATTACTTGTTGTTTTTTATCCCTGGAATTAACAATTGGCATGGAAAAAATGTTATTTCTCAGACAGTTGATCAATAAATTTGGAATAAGTTGACAAATAAATTCTCCTCCAAGATCTTTCTTTATAAATGGTGAAATACTCTTTGAAATATTAGGGAAAATTTATTTTATTTAGTGTCCTCGACGTATTTTCGTAAAGGTTAGCAGCCTCCAAGGTAAACATCTTCGTTTCCTTTGTACCAAATTTACTACCTTGAGGAGGCTTTTCTAAACATAGACTTTAATGTGTTGTGAACATAATGACAACTTTGTTGCGCTAGATCAGTCTGCGTTAAAACTCGAGCAGAGAAATACAAACAAACTCTGCAAGACCCAACTTTCTTGCAACTAAATGCAACCCCATTCTACTGTGTCTTTCAGGCACTTGCTGAGCCGGCCGCAGACGGGGCTGAATGTGAACTGCGTGGATCCTCTGGGGCGGTCAGCCCTACTCATGGCCATCGACAACGAGAACTTGGAGATGGTGGAGGTGCTGATCGAGCACCATGTGGATACCAAAGACGCCCTGCTGCACGCCATCTCCGAAGAGTATGTCGAGGCCGTCGAGGTGTTGCTACAGCACGAGGAGGCACACCACGTGCCGGGCACGCCGCACGTATGTACTAATTTTGTCCCTTTTTTTTTAATCTCAAATACCTTAAAGTAATAATACCTTATGTGCAATTATATATGTACTGACTAACCAGCTAATAAAAAATGAAAATTATTTAAAGCTCAAGTTTAAGAGCAACCCTACAAAAACTTGTGATATATTCTCTAAAATGTAAAGAAAATAATTTACTTAATGGATCAACGGTGAGGCATATTCCCCAAGGTGATGGTTGCCCCGCCTTAAAAAGTAGTATTGACGTAGAAGGGAAACAAGCAAAATTTGAATTCATTTTGAAAATACCAACCACAAATTATACGAAAATGTTTTGATGAACATTTTGTATCTTTAAATACGAAATGTTACAAATGTATACGATTTTCGTATCTTTAAATACAACAGATCGAACACCATAAAAATAACATCACCACGAAACATAACAAATTCCGTAGTTTTTTTTTTTTTTTTAAAAAAATACCTTTTAAAAATATTTTTCTATAAATAGAAGTTGATCTTAAGTCTATTAAAGCTCAAATATTTTTTCAATCTTAAAAAAGAACTTAGATTAAAAAAAAATTCTTAACTTTTCATTGAGAACCTGAATCATCATAAGTAAGATATTAAATATCGTCAGTTAGTTAACCAACGATTAGCAACTGTTATACTTTATTCAGAATACTTAATTTTTAACTATTATCTTATTTCAAATATACATCAAGAATATTTAAAAACATGTGCTGGCGGGGAGGGAGTTGAAAGATATCCTTTTGCTATGGATCTAATGTGATGTTTTTAAAAATCTTTCCACTGCTCAAGTCATTCAGAAAATGAATTAAGGAGGAAAAATGAATGGAAACACGAGATTTTGTATTTCATGAATCAAAATTTGGTCTTTATTTTAATTCTTATTTCAAATATACTGCTTGAAAGAAATTTTTCTATTTTAAAAATCTTTCCACGATCTAGATAGATCAGTTGTAATTATTTTTAAAAATGTTGATTTCTTTAAACAATAACATTTATCAGAGTGACTTTTTGATCTGGCAATGATCTAGTCATAAAAAAAATTATGACTTATATATTGAATCTTCGAAAAACTATTTTTTGCAAATACTGCTTTACATTGTTGATTCATGACATTCAAATTTTTATTAAATGTTCGATTGCATCTGCATCCTACAAGTTAAATTATTTTTTTAATATTTATTTCGAAATATAAATTAATTAAAAATTTAAAGCTAAAAAATCCTCGGTGCAACACTATTATATTAGGTTCAGAATGTTTTGTTTTAATATACCCATACAAATAATTTTTCTATATTTCTTTTAACAAAACTATTATATTATTATTATTTTCACCTATTTATATTGTATAATAAATAAAAATTTAATTTAATTAGTAACTCTTATAATTATTATTATTAACTCTTTAATTATTAACAAACTCTTTATTGTCAGTTAATCAGATAATTTTCATAATTATCTAAATTATCATCTATTTATCATATAATTAATTAATATATTATCAATATTATCTAATAGCAACTCGTAAAAAATTATTTATAAATTTATATCTCTAAAAAGAATATTTATTTAAATTGATCTTTTTATTCGCAGAGTTGGGAGGCCGTGGACCGGGACGCCTCCACCTTCACCCCGGACATCACCCTCTGATCCTGGCCGCCCACCGGGACAACTACGAGATCATCAAAATCCTGCTGGACCGCGGGGCGACCCTCCCCGCGCCCCACGACATCCGCTGCGCCTGCTCCGACTGCGTGCGCTCCTGCTCCGACGACTCCCTCAACCACTCGCGCCCCGCATCAACGCCTACCGCGCCCTCGCCTCCCCCAGCCTCATGGCGCTCTCCTCCAAGGACCCCATCCTCACCGCCTTCGAGCTCAGCTTCGAGCTCAGGAGGCTCAGCTTCCTGGAGCACGAGTACAAGTGCGAGTACATAGTGAGTACACCGCATCCCACGCATGCTCTCATATTGACATCCATATCGACACGACACTCTTGCACTTTATGAATTATCATTGAAATGGAAAGAAATGAATAAATAAACTACTCACTGGGCTATATAGAACTCCCGCATCCCATGCATGCTCATTTGAGTTCATTTATTGATGGCATGGATTTTGTTAGTGGTCGGAATCCATGCATGCTCCCATACATACATGTTCTATACCGCATCCCATGCATGCTCATTTTAATTTAGTTGATTTAAACACGTAAATCAAGGTTAATAGTATGGATCTTATTAAAAGAGCTTGTCAATCTTTATGAATATTAGTACGAATGTTTACTATATAACCCATGCTTTTTTATAAGGGGGCTGGTTGAATAAATATGAATATAAAATGCGTAGTTTAAATATATTGTTATTCTTTTAGTAATAGATGCTATATAACCCAGTGAGTAGCTTATACCGCATCCCATGCATGCTCACTTGAGTTCAGTTGATTTGAATACGTAAATCAAGGTTAAAGGCTCCTTCCCACCGAGGCGACGACGCGACATGCGGCAGGCGAGAAAATTTTCTCGACCCCTTCACAGCGAAACGTCAGAAATAGCATTGCGCCTAGTGGTGAGTTCCGCTTCGAGTTGAAAGTGGGTCAACTCGAAGCGGTGCATTTCAAACCGGTTTCAGGCGAACGTGGTGAGGCTAGTGATTGGCCAACTCTTCACGCTTAAACGCCTCACGCCTCTGTGGAAACGAGCCTTAATAGTATGGATCTTATTAAAAGTGCAATTCAATGCTTATGAATAACAGTATGAATGTATTCTTATATATTCCATGCTTTTATAAGTGTTTGGTTACTAGATAAGAATAGATATTAAAATGCATAATTTAATTATACTGTTATTCGTGGTAATAGAAGCTTTGTAGCTAAGTTAATAGCTCATTTATTCATTTGATTTCATCCCAATGATAATACATAACGTGCAAGCCTGTCGTGTTGATATGGGTGTCAATATGTATTAATATATATATATATATTTTGTATTAAGATAAAATTGTTTGAAATCATTTTATAATTCATGTGTTGTGGTGGTATATTTTAAGTGCGTCCATTGAAGGATGCATTAGCACTTGACAGTCATTAGCACTTACCAAATTCGATCTGTTCAAAAGTGACCAGTTTTTAGGAGGAAATAGCTCTTTTGTCGTAGCTGTGAATGAAAGAGATATTTTTGTGGGTGTTTTAATTGTTGGGGTCTTGCGAAAATTCAAAGTACCAGGTGTTCAAGAGAGAAAGTTTATTAAGGCAGCTAAGACTTGTGAAGTTATCTATGCTCGCGCATTTATTGATGAGGTGTCTCTTCCGAACGAAAACAGATTGCTTTGGCGGCAGATTGGATGATAAGCAAGTGTTTTGGGAAATATATACAAAAAGGATTAGCCACCTCTTCGATTTGATTGAGTGTCGGCATTCATCCCCGCCAATAAAGAGGGCTGTAGGACCAGGGGGAATAGAAAGGTTAAGAGAAAAATCCGGTGAATAAAAAAAATGAAGAGGCGTGTGGATTGAAAATTCAGAGAAAAAATTGTTAAAGACATCAAAAGTAAAGACAAAAAAAGAGGAGGGGAAGCTGAACGAAAAACAAATTGAGCTGCGCTGTAATGGATTGGTAGAAATTTTGAAAGAAGAAAGGTACCCAATCCAGATCCCTGCGCGAATTCCGAGAGTCAATGACCAGGACAAAAGGTTTCCTGCCAGGATTCCTACGCGGACACTCTAGGAAGAGCCCCATTTGCGGTTGGCCCCTACTGGCACGTCCTTAGACAATGGTATGGAGCTCCATTCTTCATGATGCCTTCCATTTGATTCCATGCTGACCATGCTACCTGTTGCAATCAGCATCAGTACATGTGAGTGACTTTACTTTGTTTAAACTGAACCTTATTTTGGAAGAAAAACCTCACTTTGCCAGCAGTTGTGAATATGTGCAGGTAATGGGTTTGGGCTGGAGTTTTTTTTATTGTTATTGCGGTATATTTTATATATATTGAGATGTCTGATTAATGCTTTGTAGAGGACACATGTTCTAGAATAATGTTAATTGTATGACATATCTATGCTTTTTTAATTGTATATTATTAGCAAATATAGATTATTTATTTGTTTAAAATCAAATTTGGTTTTGATTAATTTAATGCTTACATGTTTCCTTGTCCAATATGTATAAGTCTCTGAAGGCATTTGAACCTGTAGATTTATATGTGGTATTGGCTATTGCGGATTTTTTTTTGTATGTAATTAAATGGGTTATTGCGGAATTCTTAGTGTTTAATGTATATATTGGGAAGATGGTTTAGCATGTTCTTTTTCAGTATGAGATATTGTTATAACAGTTTGAAACATTAAAGACCTAAACAACACTTCAAGAGCTCGATTATTCGATACCCGTACCATCTATAAACACTGTTTTAAAAGATGAGTAGATTCAGTTATGATCACCACCATGATAGTCGCACTACCTGAATGGAAATTGCTGTGTTTTTTCCATTCCTTTTAACAGTATCCAAGTGAAAAGCAACTTCTCTTGAAATAGTATTTCAGAAAACATTATTTACATCTCCTTTCTTACGGGAAATAGCGTAATAGGGGCCCAATAGTGTCTTATGTAATGCTGAATCTGCTAAAAACTTATCGCATCAGTGACGAATGCCTGGGATAGTGATGGATGTAGAAAGAGCGTGGCTGTTTTGCCAGAAGAATCTCCCACCCTCTTTTTTTTTTTAAGTGAATAGACAGCTAATTATTCTTTATTTTGCCTGATTTACTACGTAGTGTTTTCTGTTTCATAATTTTATTTTAGGTAACAGATCACTAAACAAATGAAAATGCTTACTTTTAAAATAGCATTAATTATTTTTACAAAGCAGTAAGCCTAATACTTATTTATATTTTCATTTATAAACACGAAAGAAATACCATTGCAATGCTGATTTTTATTATTATTATTATTTTATTTTATTTATTTATTTATTTATTTTTTTTTTTGCTGAAACAACTTTTCAACTGTTTTTAAACACAGTCAATTTTTATTTTTTTTTAAAAATCATTCATTTCCCATTCCATAAAATAGCAATTAACTGATATGACAAAAATAACATCCGTATAAATTAGGTAAAAGCTTCAAAAAAAATTATCACAATTGGATGTTAATTGCTTTAACTGGAATTTTTTAAAAAATAAGCTGCTAAACTGGGGACAATAATACGATTTTCTTCGGTTTGCCCTTTATTATAGCTGCAATTCATCCTCCTCCTTCATTGGCGCAATAGCCACATGGTGAGCCAAGGCAGTCTGCCTACTGGCAGATTTCGAAACAGATGATTTATTCTTAGGGTTGTATGCCCTATGCCCAGCCCTCTACAGTACTGGGACTTACGATATAAAGTGGATTTCGAACCACTATAGACATCCGTGTGCAAGTTGTGTCTCGAACTCGAAACCTGTGACACCGCGCGCCAGAGCGCTAGCTACAATTCCTATCCATCAATAACTTTTTTTAACATATATATATTTGTTTAACCTGTATATTTTTTTCATAAAAAATAACACAACCAGCTTTATTTTCTAGAAAAAAAGACATGTTTAAACAACCTAATCTGTTCAACATGTTCATGATTCTGTTCGAATTTCAATATTGCTAAATGTCTGACTCAAGACTCAGTGGTAACATGAGCAGCTAAGGAAAAGTTCAGATCAGCAAATGATGTATGTTGTAGTGCAGAAACAAGTAGATTGAATGTGTTTGTAACAATGTTTTCCGGGAAATATCTCAATGTGGGGCTGTTATCATTAAAAATACTCCCTTCATTCCCCATTAGTTCAGGTCTGTTCATGGTATATATAAGTTGAATAGTGAGAAGCGTATCGAGACAATGAAAATACCTCGAATTGAGAATGAAGCAGCTGCATTCTGTCCTTCTCAGCACCTGCTGTATCTCTATCATTTTGAAGGTGTGGAAAGCGTCTGTTATTATTAAAATATCTTTTCTTAGAACAGAAGTCTTCAAATACACCACACACGCCACAAAAGCATTGATGATAAGTTACTGAAAGAATGCCAGCTGAAAATTAAAAATAACACAGCAACAATGATGTTGCAAATTGATGAGTTTTATAATATGATTTAAAAATATGTGTCTGGTGCAAATAATGAAATTAAAAGCATATCTATAATGCTGCGATTTTTAACCTCCATTTTTCCCCCGACTATTGTTCGGAGTTCCATGTGCTATTTGAGATAACTATTTTAAGAGAAATTAATGAAATTTTATTTCGAGTGAAAGTAATTTCAGCTTCAATGACATAGAAACGGATAATTATCGTAAATTTTAAATTCCTTTAAATATGTATTTAATTTAGAGAATAAGTACACAATTTAGTTGATAATTTTTGTTTTTCTTTATAAAGAAAATACTTGCTAACAAAATTTCTCTTTATAAGAATTCAATAATAATTATTTATTGAAAAAAGAAATGTTGCTTCTGTCAAATTCAGATTACTTTCTCGAATTGGATTTATTTTTCAATACACTTTCTAATAATGTAAATATATTTTAATTAATTATGAATTTAATAAAGGAAAACATTTTCACTTGAAATTTTTAAAAAAAAAATACTAATATTTTGCTTTTTATGTTAAAATTTAAATTACCTATTTTAATTGTTGAATAATAAACTAGCAGAATCTTTATTTGATAAATCCACCAGATAGAAGATTGTCAATTTTTCTATCTGGTATAGACATGGATCATTTTCAACTATTTCGATCCTCTTTTAGGTAGTATATAAATTTCCAATGAACGTGATTTATTGTAGGCTATGAATGTGCATTAGCTAATATTTTATTATTTAAGTGCTTAATATTTTATTATTTAATTTTAATTAAGTGTCATGTTTTTGCAGTCATAATCTTTTAACAGCTTGCATCGGTTTTTGTTAATTGCATCAGTTTTAGGAAGCATTTTCGACTGCTGTTAGCTGTTTACATAATTGATATGGTAGACCGTTTAGTCATATCTAGATTTAAAAAATCAGTTCTCAACTTTCATCTGTCGCCTGGAAATTATAGGTTGAACTCGAAAAACTAGCCTGTTATTTTTATTTGTGAGCGAAACTACTGACCAAACCATGTTAAAAAAAGATCCGCACCAGACAGAGCGTAAATTCTGTACTCCCGAAAGTTTGCTAACGAAATTAAATGTTTCGATTTTCATATATTTTGTAACAAACCGTTTTGATGAGCAGCATGTTTGAACACGGCATTTTTGTCTCATCACGGTAAGAGGGCTGCATGTTTTTTTTTTTTTTAGTATTCAATTTTTTAAAGTTTATTTTCGTAGTGAAGTAGCAAATTTTTAACAAATAACAAAAATTAAGGTAGAATGGAAGAAATAATTCAGTAACATCGATATAAAAAAATTAAACATTTCTAAATCAATTTCATTTCATAATAAGATCGTATTCATGTTTTTAAATTTTTATATTATTGTAATTCTTAAAACTTGTTTATTAATTTAAATTGAAAATGCCAGATTGGAGGATCTATTTTCGTCTCTACCGTCATTTAGAACAAATAATCCAGCCTAGTTGTATCTGAGGAATAAGTTTTTGTTTTGTTTGTCGCTCTACGATCCTTTTGTGCCCACTTTAGGCTAATTAGACGGGGCCTACAGTTTAACGTGGATTCCGAACCACTAACAAACATCCACAGGCAGAATTAGAATCTGAAGCCTGTTGTACAAAAAGGCCAGAGAGCTAGCCAATTAGCCATCAGACCACCTGAGGAATGGGAATTTACATGCTCCCCACCTTTTTGAAACCAAATGGATGGATTTACCGACTAATAATAATTTATCGTAGCTAAATTGTTTTTGAAAGCACGAAAATTTTCTTTTCGGTTTGCTTGCCTATTAAAAATAAGATTGATCAGAAATGCTAGCCATAAAAAATTTCCTCTGGATCAGAATTCCTAGTGAGCTAATCATTGATAATTATAAAAAACAAATACGAAATAAAACAAATGCATAGGCCTTAAGAAATTGATCCAATGATGAAACATCGTTGATAATAATAATAAAGATACTGTGCACTGTTTCGAAAAATGTATCCTATGCGAGAAGGTGTTTAACTTCTTAAACACCTTCTCGCATAGGATACATTTTTAGAAGTACAGGTATTGGTTCTACAGAAAATTGGTTTTACAGAAGTAAAACCAATTTGAACCAATTTCTGTAAGCATTTATAATTAAATGAAGTTGAATTTTTTTCTTTTTTGCATTAATTATTTGCCTCTATAATGCACATATCTTATTTCACATGTAGTTTTATAACCATACCAAGACTATGCTTAAAAAGCTAATAAAAGTTCCTTTTTACATTACGGTTAGTATAGCCCCACTAATGTTCGATTAAAATAGAATTCTAAAATCTATGAGTACATTTTAAAGCTTATTACACTGTAGAAAAAAATAATGCGTCTATTTTATCTGCTTCTTGAAACATAAACATCAAACTCACGGTAACTTGTTATGAATCCAACAACTACGTAAACACCTGCTCGACGAACGTAGTTAACGAAATTATTTCCATCTGTACGTAAGATGAAATAAACAAAAGTAATGTAAACAAATATGTCGACGCTCACAAACTTTATGTTTTTGATATCATCAGTAAATACAGCAGGCTGCACTAGCAAAAATAGAATTTCACTTCTTCATATGCTATCAAAATATGCTTTCCTTTTTTACATTGCTTCCAGTTTCTTTTTAAAAAAATGTATTTTCGAGAGCTTTAAAATCTGTCAATTATGGAGAGAAACACCACGAAAAATTTATTTTTCTCGCAAAGGGTCACGCGGCGACATGAATGACGTCAAGACTGACAAGGCATATCGTCAAGCCCTTTCTACTCTCCCTTACCACCCAGATAGCAGAGTTTATAAATAGTCGTTTGGCCTCCGTTGACAACCACCCCTCATCACGTCGTATGCCTCGATTAATGCCCCTTTTCATTCCCCAGTTAGCGGTTCCAGTTTAATTAATGTCTCGCCCACCCCTGTCTTATGCGAGTCACTTTTATTAACACACATATGATATGCCTTTCATGCATCTAAAGGTAAATTAAGAACTATGAGTGAATAATGACGCATAGGTAGAGTAACTTAATCATAAACAGAGATCGGGTCGTTTTCTTGACTTAATAATGTTTACAATGTTCTTCCTCGAAGATTTTTTTAAGCTTTTCTAAATTAAAGAGGAAAATATCGGTCTCATAATATTTATTTTAAACCTCCATCATGGCTTGGCAGTTGTTTTGTTTCTTATTTTTGTCTTTATAAAATTTTGCTATGTTACATACTTGACTTGTAGTTGATTGAAGATTGAGATTTTTTTTTTTTTTTTAAACCTCTTCTTTTCTCTTGTCTGTTTGATTCTAATTTCTCATATTTCTTCTTTGTCTATTTTTTTTTTTTTATCTTCAATTAATTAATTTTTGGAAATTTTGTAATTACCTGTCAAATGAAAAATTCAATATTTATTATTTCAAACAATATTATTTAAAAAGCTTTTGAAGTACATAATCGACTGTAAAATAATATCACAATGGGGAGTTTCAAAGTACAATTAACTAGCATGTCTTAAAAGAAACTGCGTTGTACAAAGATAAAATAATTAAATTTCAATTTACATGTACGTCATGATGTAAAAACTATACTATCATCACTGCTATTAGTACTAATGTCTTCAATTAGAATCATTTAAAAAAAAATAGCGATGACAAAATACAAGCTTTTATTAAGAAATTAATTATAAGTAGATCCTCGCAAATATTTTGGGTAAAAAAGGATATTGATTGTAAAAGAATATAAATTTCTGATAAAATGACAGCTGCCAGACATACGATATCACATGATAACTAGGGTTTGCCTTAAAATTAAACAAGGTAGCCGCAAATACTCGCTCTGGTTTAATTAGTGAGTTAATTCATGATCTTCAAAAATACACAAGATATGAGTATACTAAGGATAAGGCATCAACAGCATATATGAATTACACGGATTATTATTCATGGCAAACATAATATATGCATATTATATATACAGTAGTTCAGATTGTATGTCACTTAGATCCCTAAGTGGTTTTACAATCCATGAGACTTTCATGATTACCTATGCTTTATAGTTAATTGTCTGTTAGGCTGCAATTTTAAGTGTTTATTGACGAAAGTAGCCATACATCACAAAATTTTGGTAGTCAACTACTATAAAATGTATTGGCTTTTTACTTACTTATATTTCACCATTACATAATTATAATTGAACATTAAAAAAAAGACATATAATTAATTTTGTTTATTTTATTTGAGTACAACTTGTATATGTGGTATATTATATTGGCTTTATGTTCAAGGGATGCATTTTTGTATTTAATGCATTTACCATCACAAAGGGTGAAATTTAATTTCGCAATCAATGTCATATTTAAATATTTTTCTTTATATATATTATTCAGATAATATACAATTTACTGAAAAAGGCCGGGTTAAGTAAATACTCAACCGCACATATACTTCATAACAGTGATTATAGTGAACGCTATTAGCGGAGTGAAATCTAAGAGAAATAAAACAATAATATCTAAGCCGATTCATACCTGAATTTTCCAGGATAATTTTAGCTGCTCACGAGTTGAGCGCGAGTAGGATAATTTTTGACTCGTGCTCTATAAATAGCCATGATTTGGATCTTTTTGACTCGTGCTCTATAAATAACCATGATTTGGATCTTTTGACTCGTGCTCTATAAATAATCATGATTTGGATCTTTTTGACTCGTGCTCTATAAATAGCCGTAAGTTGGATAATTTTGACTAGGGCTCGATAAATAACCACGATATGGATAATTTTGACTTCTGCTTGATAAATAACCATGAGTTGGATAATTTTTGATTCGTGCTCGATAAATAGCCATGAGTTGGATAATTTTGACTCGTGTTCGATAAATAACCATGATTTTAGAAAACTTGACTCGTGCTCAATTAATAACCATGATTTGGATAATTTTGACTCGTGCTCGTTAAATAAGCGTGAGTTGGATAATTTAGACCCGTGTTCGATAAATAAACACGATTTGTATAATTTTGACTCGTGCATGATAAAAAAACCAAGAGTTGGATACTTTTATAACCTCTTAATTGATAAAATAAAGATATTCTTTGTATCAAAACGTAAGATTCAAATTTTGTCATTTAGTATATACAACATAAAAGCTAGTCAACGAACAAGAAATCTTCCATAAAGCACCGATTTCGCAAATCGGTCGTTTTTTAAAGTGAATTTACGATATTTTCTCTAATGCATATAAATCCTCTCCGTCGAAATTTGTTCTACTGCAAGACAGGATTTACCTCCTGAAGAAGATTTTTTTCTTTCTTCTTAGCGCATCCATCTCTGGCCAAATAAAATGGCCTTGGTGGGAATAAGCGGCCCCCAAACGAAAAGTGTATTTTTTGTGATAAAATATTAAGATTATTTTTTTCTTCCTCTTCTGGAAGAGAAAAGTAAAGTTTTGATATAATGTATTTACGCGCTGGCAGTTTAGTTTTTCTTTGATAAAAACTTAGAATAAAACCTTTTATTTATTTATTGTTTATATATATATATATTTTTGGGGATTTTGTTTCATGGTGGATGTTTTTTCTTTTGAGTTTGAGTTTTTTTTTATGCTCTGGAAAATGCAGTTTTTGACCTTATGAGGTTTACTTTATTGCCGTTTTGTAACTTTTGAGAGTATACAGAGTTGAGAAATTTTGTGGTTTTATAAAGCCACGCCTTAGAAAGTGATAATGACCTGATATACAGCTCTGTGGGTTTCATTATCAAATGTGCTTATATCGAAATTAACAAGTAACTACTATTTGAAAGTTTCCGTGTCTAGGCTAGGGAATGGGCAAAACAGATCAATAGGCTGGAATGTCTTTCCGTGGGCCTTGAAGAAGAGGAAACTATAAAGCGCCTAGATGTCAATCTTAAGGTTACCAGTTCAAAACTGTCATAGTACATCAGTGTTAAGTAAATACCCAAACGCACATATGCTTCGTAACAGTGATTATAGAGAACATAGTTAGCGGAATGAGAAATAAAACAACAATCTTTAAAGACGATTCATATCTGAATTATCCAGGATGCTAGCTGCTCATGTTGTCATTGGACCACGAGTCTAGCACGAGTTGGATAATTTTGACTCGTGCTCAATAAATAATCATGAATTGGATAATTTGGTAACGTCTTAATTGATTAAACAAAGTTATTCTTTGTATCAAACTAAGATTCAAATTTTGTCATTTAACATATACAACATAAAGCCTCTCAACGACCAAGACATCTTCTGTACTATAAAGCACCGATTTCGCAAATGGGTCGTTTTTTAAAGTGAATTTACGATATTTTCTCTAATGCATATAAATCTCTCTATAAATTTGTTCTACTGCAAGACAGGATTTACCTCCTGGAGAAGAAGAACTTTTTTTTTTTCTTCGCGCATCCATCTCTGGCCAAATAAAAATGGCCTAGGTGGGATTAAGCGGCCCCCAAACGAAAAGTGTGTTTTTGTGATAAAATAGTAAGATTATTTTTTTTTTCTTCTCTCTCCTGGAAGAGAAAAGTAAAGTTTCGATATAACGTATTTACGCGCTGGCAGTTTAGTTTTTTTTCTCTCATAAAAAATATTTTATTTATTTATTGTTTAATACAATTTTTAGGGGATTTTGTTTCATGGTGGATGTTTATTCTTTGTATATATTTTGTATTGAAATAAATCTGCTGTTGAGAGCTGAAAATGCTATTTTTATGCTATAGAAATGCACTTTTTGGCCTTATGAGGTTTATCTTATTGATGTTTTTATGGCCTTTGAGTGGTATACATTGTGAGGCTTTCATGCTTTTGAAATTTCGTGCTTTTATAAAGCTATACCTTAATAAGTTCATAATGACCTGGTGGGACCTGATGCCGAGTGGCTAGCTTTCTAACGCTCAGTACCTTTGAATCCCGGCGCTGCCAAGGATGTTTTTGTAGTTCGAAATCCACTCTAAGCCGTAGGTCCCGGTTTGATATGACAATAGAGCATCACAGAGCCCAATCAGACTTTTTGTCACCCACATCATTCTCTGAAGAGGCAAAGCAGCTTTAGGCACAGTGATGTGGTAGGGTGTAGTAGTGCCAGTACATAATGATTTGTGTGTACAGAGTTTGTGGGCTTCATTATCAAATGTGCTTATATGTAATTAACAAGTAGTTTCTATTTGAAAGGTTCCGATATAAACTTGGGAATGGGCACAATAAATCAATAGACTGGAATATCTTTCCGTTGGGCTTGAGAAGGAGGAAGGAGACTACAAAGCATCTAGATATCACCATTAACGTTGTCCTTTCAAAATTGTGTGTAGTACAATATCACTTACACCATTTCTAAATTGAAACAGGGGAGTTTCATCACTAGAATTGATAAAGTAGTGGCATGAAGTTTTTGTGAGAGTATCCATCATAATATTTGCATCCACAATACCGCGCTAAAGTCTTGTGTGAGACACAAATAATGTGCTACAGTTTAAATGGAAATCGAAATGCAAGATGGATTCCTTTATCAGTTTTCGAATGTTCAGAATTGTCTATTGGCTGAATTCTCCAAGACGCTAGGTGCTCATGTTGTCACTGGACCAAGAGTTGTATAATGACTCGTGCTCGATAAACATAATCATGTGTTAGATAATTTTTGTAACATCTTAATTGATAAAATAAAGATATTCTTTGTATAAAACGTAATATTCAAATTTTGTCATTTAGTATATACAACATGAAGCTACTCAACGACCAAGAAAGTCTTCTGTACTATAAAGCACCTATTTCAAAAATCGGTCGTTTTAAAAAGTGAATTTATGATATTTTCTCTAATGCATATAAATCCTCTCCGTCGAAATTTGTTTTCTACTGCAAGACAGGATTTACCTCCTGGAGGGAGGAAGAACTTTTTCTTCGTGCATCCATCTCTGGACAAATAAAATGGCCTTGACGGGAATAAGCGGCCCCCAAACGAAAAGTGTATTTTTGTGATAAAATATTAAGATTATTTTTTTTACCTCTCCTGGAAGAGAAAAGTAAAGTTTCGATATAATGTATTTACGCTCTGGCAGTTTAGTTTTTCTCTGATAAAAACTTATAATAAAACCTTTATTTATTTATTTATTAAATATTTTTTGGATTTTGTGTCATGGTGGATGTTTTTTCATTGTATATATTTTGTATTGAAATAAATCTGCTGTAAAGTGTTGGAAATGCTATTTTATGCTCTAGAAATGCACTTTTATGGACATGGATTTACCTTATTGACGTTTTATGGCCTTTGATAGTGTATACATTGTGAGGTTTTCTTGTTATATGAGGTTTTGAAATTTTGTGGTATTACAAATAATTAGCACCTTAATATGTTTATAAAGATCTAGTGTGCAGTGCTGGATAATTTTCATTCGTGCCTCGATAAATAACCATGAGTTGGATAATTTTTACTGGTGCTCGATAAATAACCAAGAGTTGTATAATTTTGTAACATCTTAATTGATATAATAAAGATATTCTTTGTATCAAAACGTAAGATTCAAATTTTGTCATCTAGTAAATACAACATAAAAGCTACTCAACGACCAAGAAATCTTCTATACTATAAAAGCACCGATTTCGCAAATCGGTCGTCTTTTAAAGTGAATTTATGACATTTTCTTTAATGCATATAAATCCCCTCCATCGAAATTTGTTCTACTGCAAGACAGGATTTACCTTCTGAGAAGAACTTTTTTCCTTCGCGCATCCATCTCTGGCCAAATAAAACGGCCTTGATGGGATTAAGCGCCCCAAACGAAAAGTGTATTTTTGTGATAAAATATTAAGATTATTTTTTTCTTCCTCTCCTGGAAGAGAAAAGTAAAGTTTCGATAAAATGTATTTCCGGGCTGGCAGTTTAGTTTTTTTTCTTGATAAAAAATTAGAATAAAACCTTTATTTATTAATATTTTTGGATTTTGTTTCAGGGTGGATGTTTATTCTTTGTATATATTTTGTATTGAAATAAATCTGCAGTAGAGAGTTGAAATGATATTTTATGCACTAGAAATGCACTTTTTGGCCTTATGAGATTTAACTTATTGACGTTTTGTAGTCTTTGATGGTATACATTGTGAGGTTTTTTCTTGCTATAAGAGGTTTTGAAATTTTGTGGTATTTTTGCAGTCTATGCCTTAATATGTTGATAATGACCTGGTATGCAGCGATGTGGGTTTTAGTATCAAATGGTTAGATCGAATTCAACAAGTAGCTTCTATTTGAAAGCCTCCATGTCTAAGCTCGGTCGAATGGGTACAATAAATCAATAGACAGGAATGTTTTTCCTTCGGGCTGAGAAGGAGGATGTGAGAGGAAATTATAAAGCACCTAGATGTCAACCTTAAGGTTGCCAGTTCAAAATTGTGATAGTACATCAGTTTTAAGTAAATACTCAAACGCACATATGCTTTATAACAGTGAGTATAGTGAACATTATTAGATGAACGAGAAATAAAGCAACACTATCTAAGCAGATACAGAACTGAATTCTCCAGGACGCTAGCTGCTCATATCGTCACTGGACCACGAGTCGAGCATGAGTTGGATAATTTTGACTCATGTTCGATAAATAGCCATGTTGGATAATTTTGACTCGTGCTCGATAAATGACCATGAGTTGGTTAATTTTGTAATTGATAAAATAAAGATATTCTTTATATCAAACAAGATTCAAATTTTGTCGTTTTAGTATATAACACATCCAGCTACTCAACGACCAATAAATCTTCTTTACTATAAAGCACCGATTTCGCAAATAGGTCGTTTTTAAAGTGAATTTATGATATTTTCTCTAATACATATAAATCCTCTCCATCAAAATTTGTTCTACTGCAAGACAGGATTTACCTCCTAAAGAAGAAGAAACTTTTTTTCTTGACGCATCCATCTCTGGCCAAATAAAATGGCCTGGATGGGATTAAGCGGTCCCCAAACGAAAATTTATTTTTGTGATAAAAATATTAAGATTATTTTTTTTTCTTCCTCTCCTGGAAGAGAAAAGTAAAGTTTCGATATAATGTATTTACGCGCTGGCAGTTTAGTTTTTTTTTTCTCTGATAAAACTTATAATAAAACCTTTTATTTACTTATTTATTAATATTTTTGGGGGACTTTGTGTTCGTGGTAGATGTTTATTCTTTGTATATACTTTGTATTGAAATAAATCTGCAGTAGAGAGTTGGAAGTGCCATTTTATGCCTAGAAATGAAATGTTTTTGGCGTTATGAGATGTACCTTATTGACGTTTGGTGGCCATTGATGGTATACATTGTGAGGTTTTTTTGCTATAACAGGTTTTGAAATTTTGTGGTATTTTTGTGGTGTATAACTTAACTTAGTTGATAATGACCTGGTATGCAGCTCTGGGACTTTTTCATTACCAAATGCGCTTAGATCGAAATTAACAATTAGCTTCTATTTGAAAACTTCCATGTCTAAGCTCGGGAAGAGGTACAATAAATCTATAGGCTGGAATGTCTTTTCGTTGGGTTTGAGAAGGAAGAGGGGAAATTGCAAAGCACCTAGATGTCAACCTTAAGGTTGCCTGTTCAAAACTGTGATAGTACATCAGTGTTAATTAAATACTCAAGCGCACATATGCTTCATAACAGTGATTATAGTGAACATCATTAGCGGAATGAGAAATAAAGCAACAATATCTAAGCAGATCCATACCAGAATTCTCCAGGACACTAGCTGCTCATATTGTCACTAAACCACAAGTCGATGACGACCACGAGTCGAGTTGGTAAATTTTGACTCATGCCCGATAAATAACATTTAACTGACGATAATATTGACGATAATAAACGAGAATGACGATAATAATGATAATATCATTTAATTGATAAAATAAAGATATTCTTTGTATCAAACTAAGATTCAAACTTTGTCATTTAGTATATACAGCATAAAGCTACTCAACAAACCAAGAACTCTAAATAATAAAGCAATATTATAAAAATATTATAAAGTATCTCAATATTATAAAGCACCGATTTCGCAAATCGGTTGTTTTTTTAAAGTGAATTTACGATATTTTCTCTAATGCATATAATCCCCTCCATCGAATTTAATAACTACTGCAAGACAGGATTTACCTCCTGAAGAAGAACTTTTTTTCTTCACGCATCCATCTCTGGCCAAATAAAATGGCCTTGATGGGATTAAGCGGCCCCCCAAACGAAAAGTGTATTTTGTGATAAAATATTTAGATTATTTTTTTTCTTCCCTCTCCTTGGAAGAGAAAAGTAAAGTTTCGATATAATGTATTTACGCGATGGCAGTTTAGTTTTTTTTTTCTTTGATAAAAACTTAGAACAAAACCTTTATTTATTTATATTTTTTTGCTATTTTGTTTCATGGTGGACTTTTTTTCATATTTTGTATTGAAATAAATCTGCAGTAGAGAGTTAGAAATGCTATTTTATGCTCTAGAAATGCACTTTTTTGGCGTTATGAGATTTAACTTATTGGCGTTTTGTGGCCTTTGAGTGGTATAAATTGTGAAGTTTTTTTTTTCTCCTATAAAAGGTTTTGAAATTTTGTGATTTTATAAAGCTATACCTTAATAAGTTGATAATGACCTGGTGGGACCTGATAGCCGAGTTGCTAGCGTTCTAACGCTCAGTACCACATGTTTCGGGTTCTGAATTCCGTTACTACCATGGAGGATTTTAGTGGTTTTGGTATCCACTTTAAGTCGTAGGTCCCGGTCTTATATGATCATAGAGCGTCACAAAGTTCAATCAGACTTCTTCTCACCGACATCATTCCGTAAAGGGGCAACTCAGCTCTAGGCACAGTGATGTGGTATGCTGTAGTAGTAGTACGTAATGATCTGGTGTTCAGCGTTGTGGGTTTCAATATGAAATGTGCTTATATCAAAATTAACAAGTAGCGTCTGATTTGAAAGCTTCCGTGTCTAACTTCGGGAACGGGCACAATAAATAAATAGACTGGAATGTCTTTGCTTTGAGAAGGATGAGTGGAAACTGCAAAGCATCTAGATGTGAACATTAATGTTGTCCATTCAAAACTGTGATAGTACATCAGTGTTAAAAATACTCAAGCGCACATATGCTTCGTAACAGTGATTGTAGTGAACATCGTTACAGGAACGAGAAATAAAACAACAATTTCTAAGCCAAATCATACCTGAATTCTCCAGGGCGCTGGCTGCTCATGTTTGTCACGGGGACCACGAGTCGAGCACGAGTTGGATAATATTGACTCGTGCTCGATAAATAACCATGAGCTAGATAATTTTATAACCTCTAATAGATAAAATAGAGATATTCTTTGTATCCAACATAAGATTCAAATTTTGTCACTTAGTATATACACAACATAAAGCTACTCAACGACCAGGAAATCTTCTGTACTGTAAAGCAACGATTTCGCAAATCGGTCGTTTTTTTAAAGTGAATTTATGATAATTTCTCTAATGCATATAAATCCTCTCCGTCGAAATTTGTTCTACTGCAAGACAGGATTTACCTCCTGGAGAAGAAGAACTTTTTTTTTTCTTTTGACGCATCCATTTCTGGCCGAATAAAACAGCCTTGATGGGATTAAGCGGCCTCCAAACGAAAAAAGTGTATTTTTGTGATAAAATATTAAGATTATTTTTTTTTTCTTGCTCTCCTGGAAGAGAAAAGTAAAGTTTAGATATAATGTATTTACGCGCTGGCAGTTAAGTTTTTTTTTTTTTTCTTTGATAAAAACTCAGAATAAAACCTTTTATTTATTTTTTTATTAATATTTTTTTAGATTTTGTTTCATGGTGGATGGTTTTTTTATTTTATTTTTTTTTATTTTATTTATTTATTTTTATTGAAATAAATCTGCAGTAGAATGTGGAAATGATATTTTATGCTCTAAAGTGCATTTTTTTGGGCTTATGAGGTTTACTTTATTGTATATTTTGGAGGTTATACATTTGTAGGTTTCTTTAATGAAGGTTTTGAAATTTTGTTTTATAAAGCTATACCTTAATATGTTGACCTGTGTGGAGCGCTGTGGGCTTCATTATCAAATGTGCTTATATCAAAATTAACAAGTAGCTCCGATTTAAAAAGCTTCCGTGTCTAAGCTTGGGAATTGGTACAATAAATCAGTAGATCAAACTAATATTACAAAATGAAATTATATAAATTTAATTTTAAATAAAAAAATTATTTTATAATGAATAGTACTATTATTTATTTCATTATAATTCGAATGGCAACTTTCAACAAATTAGCTATAATTAAATAAATTTAGCCATTTCTATTATTAAGAAATCAATTAAAGTCACAATTTGTAATTTAAAAGTGATATATATCAATCAATATTTGGATCAGGATTACCTGTTTCATTTCCAAAATCTGAATAAATACAATAATTAATTTTCTTATAACTTATAAAAAATATAGCGAGCGAACAATACAGTTGAACTTTCATGTTATTTGAAATATTTTAAAGATTCATAAATAAATTCTGTATCACCATCTATAAATTCGTAATTACAGAAGTTCAACCTAACTTCTCGAAATACAGTCTTCAATGCTCCAAACCAAACTTTTAAATCCATCAAAATATTTAAAAAAAATTTCAGAAATATTTTAACTGAAATGAATTAGGAAAACGGGAAAATTATTTTAAATAGTGAATTTATTTCGCTTTTAGTAATAAATCCAAATACCGCTAATTCAAATAATATAATAATAATACTATATAATAATATTAATTAATAATAAAAATAATAATAATAATAGATAATTGTTCTAATTCGAATAAAAATTTTGTTGTAGAATAAACTTGCACAAGAAAGAGTGTGTGGCACCCAAACACTTAAAACTGCCAAACTGGCAGTAAGGATAAAATAATTTTAACTGTTCTGGAAAATTGATCTCAACTTCATAATAAACACTGCAGACGTTCAGAGAAAATCCTCCATTATTTTCATTAACTATGAGAGAAATAATAATTTATTGAAAATATCAAAGTAAAGAAGCAAAACGAGGAATGAATTTAGGAAATTGATTACTAAATATTCAGAAAATGTAAAATATTGCCAAAAAATATTAGAGATAGTCGACAGAAATCACTCTAAAGTTCATGGTCACAAAACACTTCAAAACCAATAATCAGGTGAAAAATTAACTGTAAACAACACACAGTACGATTGTCAATGAATCAGGTGTGCGAATTTCGGCCAAAAACTTATATTTAGTTAAAAAGAAAAGTAATGAGTGATATTAAATCAGAAAGTCAACACTAGCTAGTGCATCAATTGCTGCTAGAAATAAATTGGTGTAAAAGGCTAGTCCTACTGCAATAAGAAATATGCGCCATAAGGCATATCTCACTGGAAAAAAATCCAAAAACTAAAGCCTTTTATAAGTAAACGAAATCAGATCGTAAGACATAAATTCTCAAAGAATCAGGAAAACAAAAGATTCCTGGCTGGAAATCCGTATTATTTACTGCCGTGAGTAAATTCAACATTTTTGAATCAGATGGGAAACTCTTTGTCTGGAGAAAGTCAAATAAGGAGTTGCTTACTGAAAAACTGAAATCAACTGAGTAGTATGGTGACAGATCAGCAATGGTGTGGGAACCGTTTGCAGCTGTTTGCAAAAGCACTGTACATTTCACTGATGAAAGAATAGATTAGAAAACATATCTCGAAATTTTAAAAATAAACGTGCTACAGTGTGAGTAAAAATTTTTTTCTTAGCAAGAATTAGCGATATTATCAGGATAACAATCTCAAACATAATATTTATAGAACACGTTTTTGACTCCTATATAATTACCAACTCGTTCTAAAAACACCACACCGAAACAAACCAAAATATCCGGGAACACATGGTTTCCATTAAAAATGTGTTAAAAAGTATTATTGCAAGAATGAAAAATCTTCAAGAAAAATTATTTTGAAAAAGTAGTGCAGTCTAAGATTAATTTAGTAGATTATTGCTTTAAATAATTATTAGAAAAAATAAACAAAAATTTACGCACCAAATACTAACTAATTTTAAATATTAACTAGTTTTAAAAACTTCTTAGCTGTCTGATTTGTGGAATTTTGTTCCGTTTTTATTTTACAATAATTTCTAATTAAATTAATTTATATGTTTTGCTGTTGATTTCAATTCACCAAAGATGTAAAATTCATCTAATTATATTTCTTATGATTTTTAGTTAAAATTTAGTCGTTTAGTGTCAAGTTCGACTTTTTGCATATGATGTATATTATATATACTTAAACGATTGCATATATATATACATATATATATATATATATATACCTTCTTCATCTTCATTGGAGCAACAGCCGTATCGTGGGTCCATGGACCTATCTACCATGGTCTACCTACTGGCAGATTTCGAGACAGGACATGCTTACTTTTATGGGATTGGGTTGTCGGTCCTACGCCCAACGCTCTACAATCATATTAGACATGGACCTACGATTTACAGTGAATTCGAATCACTACAAACATTCATGGTCAAGCTGAGATTCGAACCAGAATCCTTCGGCGCCGATCTATCTATCTATCTATCTATATATATATATATAAATAGATTTATGTATGGATGTTCCAGCTTGACTTTAAAAACTATAACATTTAGAAGATATATGTTTTCTTAATTTATGATTTTTTTTACTTGCGACGTAGGCAATAATCACTCAATAATTGTTAATTATTTTTAATAAAATGGACATCTCATCTTATTGTTTATAAATTAAAAATTTATATCGAGCACCTGGCGATTTGGTGACGTAATAGTGCTTAGTATTGACGTCATATGACGTAATTGCATTGTTTATTGTTTCTTAATTTTATTCGTTTTTAGAAATTATTTTAAAATTTTATGCGTTTGTGTTCATTTTTCTCCATATATTTTTTCCTTCATATAACTATATAAGTTTAAAAATTATTTTTCTTTATATGTTATATTCTTTTCATACATTAGCAGAACATTCTTCCCTTTACGATTTTCGAAAAGATAATTTTTTTTTATTTTTCAAAGATGTTTTACATCCGCATTGAAGAAATTCTCTTGATTTTTTGTTCATATTACCAGTGTTATATTTTAGTGAATATATTAGAATAAAATTATTTTATTTTCTGCAGTTACAAAACGTTGGGTGTGTGGTAATATTAAGGCAAAAGGTCAATTCAAGGACACGAACAGTAAATAAATTTTGTTACTGTTCATGGCTGATTTGTTGTGAAAGTAGTGATTTCCTGACGGATTTCGCGCCTTACACCCGGAAAAGCAAAGATTTTCTGATTACTTATTTGCTAGAAACAAAGTTTATTTTTTCTCGGTAAGAAGATTACCAAGAATCAATACGAAAGAGAATCTGTTCCTGTTTTAATGGCTTCTAATAACAACTTCTTGGCACATGGAAGTTTTTTTTTTTTTTTTTCACTTTCTTTTCTGGTTCAGTGAAACAATTCAAATTAACTCAATTTCGACTCTTAAGTTTTCTGCTGATTTGAAGAATGCAGATAGAATTTTTTTTGTTTGAGTAGCTAATTTTTAAACATTCTTTAGAAGATTAAGAATTTATGTCTTGGGTTTTTTTTTTTTCAAATGGTATTTCGTTTTGAAGGTTTTTATGTTCTCAATAGCTAATAAATAAGTATTATTTTAATTTTTTATATTGAAAACTAAAGAAACTTTTTCATACCAACAATATTTATTTCTATAATCATATTTAATTCTATATCCATCATATGTCATCTTTATAATAATCAAAGAATTAGAAAAATTATTTGCTGTTATATTTTTAATAAATATAAATAAATTACACATATATTTAGATACATATTTAAATTTTATATTTAATAAAAAAATGCGATATAATATTATCACAAAAAAAAAAAAATGCCAGAAAAACCTAACATATACATATACATTTGAGTTTCTGTGTGCTACATCATGGTAGCTGCTACGAGTTGTGGTCGAAAGACAAGTAGATTTTATTGATAAAAAACATGAATCTATTTACTTCATTTTTTAACATTCGACCTAGTTAGGAGAGGCAACAGAAAAGCAAAATACCACGTTCCCTAACTATAAAAATTCACAAGTATCTAAAGTCAGAGTGAGCAAAGTTATATACACATCACTAAAAGTGGTCTTGTTAATATCTTACAGTGAATAGAGCTGAGAACCATAAAGTTGTGATATACATCAGTTATAAATGTCTGTTACGACAGACTGCGGAAGTTTATTATGAGGTTAGTGTGTTAGTTATATGTCAGAAATTTAGAAAGTACAATATATATAAAACAATGCATTTGATCGGATATAGAAAGATAGGTTGTTCAGTTAATGTTATGAAAAATTTAAAGATTATTGAGAAATCTTCCAATGGATAAAAAACTTTGACATGGTGTTGCGTACTATGGTTTCAGTTGACAAAAATCATTAATATAACGTGTGCATACTCTGCGAGGCGAAATCCAGTAATTTGATTAAACGCATAGCTCTGTTTGATTTTTTTGGTTTGCAGAATTGCAATCTTTTGGACTTCTTTAGATGTAACCGTTAAGAAATCTGTGGAAAAATGGAGGTTCTCAAATCGTATATCGTCGTTGCTTCAGTAGACATCAATAACTCTCGATTTTTCAAGTTCGCATGGGAATTGTTTCTATGTTTTGGTAGACTGTGCAATGACTTCCTGTTTGTTTAAACAATATCTGTAATAATTCCATTTAATGTTTCTTCCAAAAGTTTCAAAGTTTTCTTCCAAAGTTTTCATTTTTTCAAAACTTCCAAGTTTTCCAAAGTTTCTACATTATCTGTAATAATTCCATTTAATTTCTTTTCAGTACTGATTTTAAACAAAGCTGTGACGTAAATAAGCTGCCAAATTAACATTTTTCTAGTTAATTTTGTACATTTTGTCTTCGAGGGTCATAAGAACTTCCAAAGTTTCTTTTTGCGATTATTATTGACTGAACGTGGTTTGTTACATCATGTTTCATATGAATTTTTGTTCCTATTATATCCACTAAGAGTCTTCTAGATAACAGTTCAATTTAAACTTATGCATATTTTAAATGCAAATCTTCATCTGTAGGAACATCTTCATTATCATACAAATAAAGGAAAATCCTATAAATTCTCGTACACCTAGCTAATCCACTAAATTCCCAGTTGGTCAGTGTCTTTTTATGTGCGTATGTGTGTAGAACAGTTTATCATATTCTGAATTTTATTATTATTTTATTCATAAGCTATTTTTAGCCCAGCATTTTTCTTGTGTGAAAAATGCAAAAGCAGAACTTCTGTTTTTTCCTCTTCTTTCAAAATCTTCTTTGAGACCGAATAGAAATTCATGAGTTCACTGTTGCTTGCTGTTTTCCGCATGATGGGTAAATTCTTCATAAATTACGTTTCTGCTTTTCCCATTTTCTTTTTGACGAAAAATACTCTGTCTACAAACTTTTATGGGACTACAAATTATGTAAGTTAGTGATACGAAATTCCCGCACGAGAAGAAAAGTCTGTTGTTAAGTGCTTCTTGTGATTCTTTGCATCTTGTTTTTTAATTGAATTTCTCAAGAAAATGTATAACTCCATATTAAAATGATATTATATTTATCTTCAAGTTTTAGTTTCAAAGCTGATTCTTTCGAAAAATTGTACTGTTAGGTTTTATAGAGATGTTAGAGTGATAAAAATTTCTAGACAAAATTATTTAAAATAAAGAAAAAAATCAAATAATAAACTATGCAATGTAAAGACATTTCCTTGTTACATTTATCTAATTTAAATTTTTTGTTATAATTATGATATTTTTATTTTTAAAATTATGTGACTTTAGCAGTCAGCTTTGGTCATCCTATTACCTTCAGATCACATTCGTTTCAACTAGCCATTTTTAAACATTTCTGTTTTTCTCATGGATTTTTGTACAGTAAATACAACTTTATTTTTGAGGGATAAAATTAGCATATCTCGATTAAATGAAACAATCTCGATTAAATGAAAAATGTTGTTGCTTTCAAACATAATCAAGGCTCTTTGACAAGGTCATTTAGCTTGAAATAGCAAATAGTATCTGGAAGCTTCAGTATGTAGCAGACCTTCATGTGGCTGGAAGTATCAATTTACTCTTATTTGGTGTAAATGTAAAAACAAAATCAAGGACATATTGATTGAGGTCATTCGTTTTTGTATGACATTTATGAAGTTGATTCAGTATGCAGCAGATGCAGTTATAGCAGACCATCATATGGTTAGACATTTTCGCATATATTCTTTTCACGTACATTCACAAAATGTATTTCAACGAGAACGAGATGGGGCTCAAGTGGTAAAAAAAAGCAGCTAGCGTGCAGGCAGTTCAAATCCACTGGGGGTGGCCTATACAGTGATTACTTTCAAGACAAAGAGACTCGAAAATTGTAACAATGTACGAAAATGGGACACCTTGCTTCAATAGTCAGGGGGGTTTGTTATACATTTCTGAGTTTTCTTTCATGCAACACGCACACGCGAGCCTAAAAATTCACCCGTATGACTACGTCCTCCCATTATCACACGTCGGTGGGTTATTTGTGGTAGACATTTCAGTGGAACACGGGACCCATCAATGACCAACGACACACAAATGAACAAATGTAATGACACAATGTAAAGAAGATGTTGCTCTGATTTTTTGTTAATATTTTCATATATGTATACTTTTTAGCTAATCTTTTGGACAATATACGAAAATACATTAGTGCATCTTAAACTTAAATATCAAACTATTGCTGTTGAATTGATATCATTGAATTATGGTAAAATTTAAATGAATATATAATTTGAAATGAACCATATGTACGAATAATTGAAAACCAAGCTAGCTAATTCTATTTTAATTCACTTTTTTATAGTAATTCAGACACAGAAAAAGATCTGCACCAAAGCAAGTTTTATCGCTAAAAAAGAAAAAAAAAGTAATATACTAACGATTTACTGGGGTGGAAATTTAAGATATTAAAGACACATGATAGTGATTTTACAGTTAAAATTGGCAAAACCAGGAGCGGCATTCGGCACCTTCGAGCCACTATTGTGAAACTTTCAAATGACTTAACTTGCTTATTTCTACTTATATATAAGAACTTTTTACTCTTGTCTTATTGGTTTGAACCGAACAAAATCTACAATAAGACAACGCTATTTTTAAATGCGAAACAGGATAAGTAAAGTGATAAGTCAATGATACTGCTGATTCATGAAACATTTAATGCTTCTTATTCAACCCAATTATCTAGCAACTGCCTAGCTGCCCCTAGTGATTTTACTAAGTTATGTTAAATTTATAAGAATTTGTGACTAACCGACGAAAGAAGACATTACTCGTACAATATGTCTTTAAAAGTGAAAAATATGATTCCTTTAAAACCTATGCATAAATGCATATTAATTTAAAGTTACCAAAGATTTATCAAGATTCTATATATATTAGAAAAGGAAATTCATTACAACATTACACCCCGGCCGATAGGAAATATTCGAATATAGTAAAATAATATTTGCACCACTTTAAAACTAATTTATTGTTAATATGAAGATATCTGTGTTTTCTTTTTTGTTTAACTGCAACTCATAACTTCAGCAACAAAAGTTGCCAAACAGTTAATATGTGACAATTCAATTTAGACAGGTTGGTCCAACAGGTATACAGCTTCTTGCTTTCATTGTTATGAATGTGATCTTCTTCCCGCAGGAGCTACGCAAACAGTGCCAGGAGTTCGCGACGGCCCTTTTGGACCACACTCGCAGCTCCGTGAACTGGAGGTGTTGCTCAACTACGACCCCTCGGGACCCGTCTTCGAACCGGGGGACAGGATGCTGCTCAGCCGACTCAAGCTCGCCATCAAGCACAAGCAGAAGAAGGTATTCATTTAATATCATCGCTCATTTTTTCAATTCCTTCTATTAGCTCACACTCTCCCTATATATATCTTGTTCAAATTTTCAATCGTGCATAAAATACTTCTTATTCATCCACTCGAGTTCAAATACATTTTTGGAAACTTGTAGTGGATGACACTGGATGTCAATACAGTTTTTTTTCAAACATTAATTCATTCATTAAATTTAATTGATTCATTTTAGTTTTTTTAGATTTAAGTTGCATGTATCTACCCATAGATGGTGCCAGATAAACTTTAAAAAAATGAATGAAAATTATTTATAAAGGACTTTCTGCAATAGAGTGAAAAAAAGTAGGAATTGACTTTAAAAAAAAATTTATATTACTTGTTTCCTATTTCAGTTAAAATTTTTAACGTGGAACGGCGTTGTAGAAAGTACGGCAAAATTATTACCGTAGAATTATTAGTAAAACTAGTATCAACTAGCAAATTTGTTATACCTGTTTTCAGTATTTTTTGTTAGCAATATTTAATTGTTTGCCAGCGTAGATATTCCATTTTGTTGGTTGTTGGGAATTCAAATTTTTCAGGTCACGCTAATTTACTAGTAAATATCTTAAAAAGCGACATCAGTTTAATAAGTTGTGCCGTATTAGTGGAGGGTGATTATTTAAAATCAGAAATATTTATAAGTAAGTTAAAATGATAATGGACAGGTGTTTCACATTATTTCAATGTTGGGAGTTTGATTAAAAGTATAAATTTCTAATATTATACCTATTGTCTGTAAAAAAGTATGAGTTATATGTTGGTTGTAACGATATCATGATTATTAAATTGGATAGAAATTTCAAGTTTCTTAATGGAGAATAATAACATTATTAATGAATTTTCATGGAAACTGCCTAAGGTGGGAATTCTGAATATGATCTATAATATAAACAATGTAATAAAGTTGAATAGTCTTTTAACCAATGTATTGGCAAGAACTTATCAGTAAATCTAGTATTTCAGAACTTAACTCATAACTTTCTAATAAGTTATGACAGTTGCATTATGCTAGATTTCTGGGACAAAAACTATCGATAAGAAAATGCTATATAACATTTTTATGTAACACCGAGTAATTGAATTAGTTGAAGGTGGAACAAGTTACGGGTTATAAGCAGATATTAGTATAATTATTACATTTCAAGGTAGATACTACTCTTTGTGATATAAATAATATGTAATAGTTGTGAAACAGGTCAATATCGAATTAACAACCTGTGAATGCAAAACTTCTAGATGTTGATAGATCATGTTCTTGACGTACCCTTACAGAAAAAAAACTAGAAAAATCTTAAGTGAAACTCATTTTTCGGTATACCTGTTTTCAGTATGTTTCGTTAACAATATTTGATTGTCTGCCATCTTAGAGATTCCACTTTGTTTCTTGTTGAGACATTTTGTCCTTTATACTTATCAAACCCCTTCTGAAAACTATATGTAAGCTGGCGTTTTTTTTACAACAAATATTATTCTTGCTCAAGTTTTTTAAGATAACTAACAATTTTTAATATCCAACATTTTTTTAATAACTAACAATTCTAATTGATATTTCTTGTCCTAGACATTTTGAATATTCAAAGAACTTAATAATTTGTTGGCATACAACTTGTTTTCTTCAGTTTTGCGCTCACCCCAACGTGCAGCAACTGCTGGCGTCCATCTGGTACGACGGCCTGCCTGGGTTCCGGCGCAAGAACGTGGTGCTGCAGTGCCTGGAGATCTGCCGCATCGGCCTCTTCTTCCCCGTCTATTCCGTCTGCTACATCCTGGCTCCCCACTCCACCGTCGGCAGGACGCTCAGAAAGCCCTTCATCAAGTTTATCTGCCACTCGGCCTCATACGTCACCTTTCTTTGTAAGTACACTATGTTTGTTGCAGTTTATAAAGTGACAGGAATTCATTGTATAAACTTGGAGAGGTAATGACAAACATATACAGTCTCAGAATCACATAGGAAAACATGATTGGAAATACAACCCATAGAAATCGAGACGCAACACAGTAACGATACAAAAGTAGTATAAAGCAGACAATATTAGATACAATAAGCAGCACACTAATTGGTACAAACACATTGAACAATTCTTCTAGTGGGAATAACACTACATCTATATTGCACATCTACATATTTTGGAAGCACTTGTTTCACAAACTTTCATTAAGAAATTATTGTGACAATTCAATACATCCCGGAAGATATTCCTGATTCAGTAATTTGACTCTCTGAAGAAGAAAAGGATAGAATCCAGGGCTGTGCAGAACGCGCCAAACATTTGTCAATAATGGCGTCTTGTTGCCTATCTATATCCTGCAACGGTAAGGAGTCACTCTTACATAAGTGAATATAAGCGAACATGTCAATTTATCTTAGTCCGATCGTATACAAAATGAATATCTGTTTTCTCAACACAGTAACGACACAGTGACAGCACACGAAGGACCCCTCGCTGCATACACATGCACATAAGATCTCGTTTACAACAGCACCAATACATTTTTGGCCTTGCCTTTTTTTTTTTGTTAATTTGTTTCTTATCGATGTTCTGCACCTTCCTACCAAGCTTGTAGTGTAGCTTTGGAACAATCTGTGTATGCAGATTATTCCTGATCCTTGATAACCGAGTGGATAGCACTGTGGCGCTTGGTACCACAGGCTTCGGGTTCGAATCCCGGTGGTGCCATGGATGTTTGTAGTGGTTTGTAATCCACTTTAAGCAGTAGGTCCCGGTATTATATGACCCTAGAGTGTCATAGATCACAGTCAGACTTCTCGCCCACATAATTTCCAATCTCTAAAGGGTCAACTCAGCTCTAGGCACAGTGATGTGGTGGGATGTAGTTAGTAGTAGTATACAGATTATCCAGCTAAATGGGCAGAGTTGTTAGTAGATAGAATGAGGAACAAATATCGAAACAGGACATGGTATCTCTAACAATTAGTCAAAGAAAATCGCAAAAAACAGATATGCAAGCTTTGATTTCATGCGAGGAGGACGAAGTGCAAAAGTAAATAAAAAAATATTAAATCGATCATATTTCCTCAAAACGCAATCAGTGTTTCCCAGAATCTGGAAAAATATAGCTTAAAATGACAGGAAAGAAATTATTACAATTGTTTTTCAAATTTTTCAAAATAGTATACAACAACGTAAATAGAATGATTCCCTAACTTTAAGGAAATACTGCTGGTTTATTATAATGACACGCGGTATGAGGAGTCCCGGTGTGTCCACGATGTATTTCATAAATTATTCATTTAAATTGAACCCGAGTAACAAGGAATTGAAATGCGGCAAACGTTAAAGGCAAGTGATGAGCCCTTTGAGTCCAATCATCTTCTCTGGGTAGCAATCTCTCTGCTACATACTTAGAATTGTTCATTTCACTTTTATCTTTCTGACACAAAGTGAAATGAAAACGACTAAGAACCCCTACATTTTGTCATTAGGAATTTTCATATCGATTAAAAAAACAATTAATTAAGTAGATTCATAACACTAATTTTTTTTTTAAATTGTGGTTTAAATGATGTAAAAACATAAAAATTAAAAAAAATATAATTTAGTTGACAAATTTACCAAAAAAGCAAAAAAATTTAATACAAATATTATGTAAAACAAAAATCAGTTTAAAAAATAAAAAATGAATAAATAAAATAAGATGGGTTATTATTTTAGATATGTTCGAGTCCAAAACAAATGTTTCAGTGGTTTGGAAAAATAGCTTAATGGAAAAAAAAAACAAATATATGGTGCTCCATCAACTCCATCCATGACACATTCCTCATTTTAATAACACTTCACAAACAAACAAACATAAAATAAGAAGATCAGGAAATTTTCTTCATTTTAATAATATTTTTCTTAATTTTCTTCTTCATTTTTTCTTAATTTTCAATAAACAACTAAAAGGAAACTATTAATCATGATCAAATTAATTAAATACTCATCAAGAGTTTTGCACCGGAAACAAATTAATGATGAATCCCAGTTACATTAATCTCTTTTGGGATGAGTTTTGCGGAAAATAAGCCAGTATCTTTGGTCAGGGTCGACGACGGGAATAAAAGATAGCATCTGTACAAACCCATCCATCACGGAGGGTGGTCACGTGATTCATGGGGCGATCCCAAAGTGATGAAACGAACTTCCACGGATTATCTCTTTCCTCTCAAATAGAATATATGTATTTATATAATTTTTGTGATAGTTTCCCCTTTTTTTTTTTTAATAAAAGTTTGGGAGACAATTTTCTAAACTTTCGAAGCATAGCTGTTTAACTTGACGATGTGGAGGTAGATGAAATTTTTAAAATATCACGATATATAACGCCAGAAATGACTTTCTCCATTTTTTACGTTCAGCTCATGGCTGTGAAACGTTTGAAAGGAACAAAAGATTTTACGAACTTTGTTTTTTAAATATAGTAATCTATATCATACCAAAAACTGATGGTACGAACTTAAAAATGTCACTATTCCTGTGTGTGTTCTTATATATTATTAATCATTTCAATTATTATTTCATTAATAATATGATAAATAATTTATCATTGCGCTGTCAGGAGAAAAAGATAATTAAAATAGAAAAACTTTTGAAATATAATGAGTAATTTGCTGAAAAGTTCGTTAAAAAAGTTAAACATAATTTTATATAAAATATGAGTTATGCCGTATTCATTATACTTGTAGTAATTATCTGAAATAAATTTGACCAAGATAATAAATATTATTCAACTCATCTTTCTACGAATAAAAAATAATGCATTCACGCTGTATTTCTCTAACCACTAAACCGTCAAAGTTATATTCAATTCCTTGTTGACCCATTATATAACTTTCAGCTAATAAAAAAATGCAATAAAATTATATTTTGAATATGTAAAAAAAAATAGTTTAAAAAAAAAAATAGCTTAAGAAATAAACAAATATATAATTATCAACTAATGACACTTTCCTCATTTTAATAACATCTTTAAACACTGTCAGGAAATTTTCTTTTTAATTTTTCTTAATTTTCAATAAATACACCAAAGGAAACATTAATCATGATCAAATTAATTTAATTCCCCCCATCAAGAGTTTTGCACCAGAAACAAATTAATGATGAATCCCAGTTACATTAATCTCTTCTGGGATGAGTTTTGCAGCGGAAAATAAGTTTTCCAGATATCTGTTGGGTCAGGGTTGAGGACGGGAATAAAAGATAGCATCTGTACAAACCCATCCATCACGGAGGGTGGTCACGTGATTCATGGTGTGATCCCAAAGTGATGAAACGAACGAACTCAAATAGAAAAAGAATATATATATTTTTTTTATGATGGTTCACCCCTTTTTCTTTTAATAAAAGTTTGGGAGACATTTTTCGGAATACGTACGAAGCACCACTGTTTAACTTGACAACGTGGAGATAGATGAAATTTTTAAAAAATATCACGATATATAACGCCAGAATGACTTTCCCCATTTTTTTACGTTCAGTTCATGGTGTGAAAAGGTTTGAAATGGACAAAAGAATTTACGAACTTTATTTTTCAATATAGTAATCTATCATATGTCATACCAAAAACTGATTGTACGAGCTTAAAAATGTCACTATTCTAAGTGTCTAATTGCATCATTTCAATTATTATTTCAATAATATGATAAGTAATTTATCATTCCGCTGTTTGAGAAAAGATAATTAAAATAGAAAAACTTTTAGAATATGATGAATAATTTGCTGAAAACTTTTTTGTAAAAAAAGTAAGACATAATTTTATATAAAATATGAGTTTTATTCCTTATTCATTATATAGCAATTAACTAAAATACATTTGACCTTGATAATAAATCTTATTCAACTCTTTCCTTCTATGAGTAAAAAATAACTCATTCCTGCTGTATTTCTAACCACTCATCATCGTCAGTGGCGCAACAGCCTCGTGGTGGGCGAACGCCATCTGCCTACTAACAGATTTTGGGACAGGAAATATTTTATTTTTTACTGGATAAGGTTGTCAGCACTACACCTAATGTTCTACAGTCTTATTAGACCGAATACTATTTATTAAAGTGGATAAATTGTGATTTCGATGATGTAAGAACATAAAATGAAAATATAAAATATAATTTAGGTGGCACATTTTCTAAAAGAAATACAAAAAATGCAGTACTGCTATGTTTTTGATACATAAAACAAACATCATTTAAAAAAAAAAAAAAAAATAAAATTATCAACTAATGACACTTCAATAACACCTCATTTCAATAACATCTTTAAATACTGCCATGATTTCCTTTTTCTTAATTTTCAATAAGCAACTAAAGAAAATTCATTAATCATGATCATTAATTAAATACTCATCAAGAGTTTTGTACCAGAAACAAATTAATGATGAATCCTAGTTTCGTTAATCTCTGGGATGAGTTTTGCAGCGGAAAATAAGTTTCCAGCTATCTGTTTGGTCAGGGATTGACGATGGGAATAAAAGATAGCATCTGTAGGAACCCATCCATCAACGGAGGGTGGTCACGTGATCCATCGATGATCCGAAAGTGATGAAACGAACTTCCATGGATTAATCTCTTCCTCAAAACAGAAGAATATATATATAATTTTTTTTATGATGGTTTCCCCTTTTTTTTTTTTTTTTTTTTTTTTCTAAGTTTGGGAGACATTTTTCTGCACTTTCTAACCACAACTGTTTAACTTGACAACGTGGAGATGGATGAAATTTTTAAAATATCACGATATATAACGCTCGAATGACTTTCTTTCATTTTTTACGTTTAGTTCATGCTGTGAAACTTTTGAAAGGGACAAAAGATTTGAAGAACTTTTTTTTTTAATATAGTAATCTATCATATATCATACCACAAACTGATTGTACCAGCTTAAAAATTGTCACTATTCTAAGTGTATAATTGCATCATTTCAATTATTATTGCTTTAATAACATGATATGTAATTTATCATTCTGTTGTCTGAAAAAGATAATTAAAGTAGAAAACCTTTTTTTAGAATATAATGAGTAATTTGCTGAAAAGTCTTTAAAAATAAAGCATAATTTTACACAAAATATGATTTATTTCTTTATTCATTATAGCAGTTAACTAAAATACTTTTGACCTAATAAATCTTATTCAACTCTTCTTTCAATGAATAAAGTATAATAGTATAGATAGAGTATAGATATACATATATTGTAGTATATAAAAGATGTATATGCTGAGTGATTCAGGGATCATGGGACAAATTTTGAGAAGTGGTACAGCTTACTAAAAACAAACAATTATTGATTATATAATATATTGTTGGGGGTGACGCGTTGAGCTACAAACACACACACAAAAAAAAAAAATACATGAAAATAAAAACATTTATTTACGGCATTATTATGAAGTGCTTCTTTTGAATCAATTACAATAAATGCTCAAAATTGCGACCACCAACTTGGTTTTCAATGCTTCGTAGCGTGGAAGGATGAGATTGGCGACCAGTTCAACAGAATTACTGCTGTATTTCTATAACCACTAATTATATACAATTCTTGCTGACCAATACTCTATATAACTTTCAGATAGTGGGCAATTTGCTATAATAATCAGTTCAGTGAAGCACAGTTCAGTCCTTCTCACTTATGCTATATTTACCAAAATAAGAAGAAGCAATTTAACCTTCATATTTTTATTTCAATTCGATAAGTAATTTCGATATTATATTTTTTTTAATTTGCTTTTCGTCTAGTTTTGCTAATCCTGGCATCTCAGCGCATTGAATCTGTTCTCGTGGACTGGTTTGGAACAGACGAAATGAAGAAGAAAATGAAATCGAACGTCACGACAAAAACGTGGAGCACCCCCTAGTGTCGTCGAATGGATGATACTAGCATGGGTCATGGGTAATTTTTTCTTTATTTTTACTATGCAGTTATATTATAAATATTTTTACTTTAAATATTTAATCCTAATAAAAATACTAATAAATATAATATATAGTTTGGAATTTTTTTTTTAACCATGTTCGGAAGGAAGGAAGGAAAATAAGAATTTTGATACCATGTTTTGTTTTCAAGTTGTGGAAATTCTCATATTATAAATGAAATCTGCTTGGTTTAGTACTAAAATGTCATAAATTATGAAAAAGAATTTGAATCCTGCGAATTTTCGTTGTTAGTGGAAAAAAATAGGTTTAGATTTAAATTATGGAGCTGTGAACTGTGTATAAATGAAATTTATTTTAAATTATTATTATACCAGACACTTGCATGCAAGGAGGGCTGACGTATAAATTGTTGACCACATTCATTGCAATCGCTGGTTTCAGAATCCAGATAATATGACAGCAATTTCACCACAATTTTAAACAATTTCCATCTAAAGTTAGGTTGAGTTTTCCCCATATGTCACTCAAACTTTTTTTGCTACTTGTAACGTCCTCTGACGTCCAAATGATTTCTACCCAAGGCCCAAATTATACATTATATTTTTATCTGCAAATTATTTTTAAGATTATAGAAATTGAAAACTAGCCATCATACTTAAAAATTATCATAAAACAATCCCCTTCAATGACAATCGTAATTAAATACAGCTGTATGAAAATAAATTACCGTTACGTCAATTGCCATTCTCCATTCAACTGACCGTAATTGTTTTTTTTTTTTTCTTTCTTCAGACAATGCTGTACTTCTTGGCACCATATTCATATTTCGTTTTTAATGACGTGATTAGTAAAATCTTAATTTTCTTCTGCACTTTTGTCTCTTGCTGAGTTTTAAGTTTTAGTATAGAGTTTATAAGAGAGATGGCATACATTAAAGCTATCCTTAAAATAACTCTTCGAAGTTCTTATTGTCCTGTATGTGGCATAAATAAAAACAAGGACCACTGAGAAATTATGTTAATAATAATAATGATAATACTTCCTTAAAAATATGAATATAATATTAATGCTTTATGGAATTATTGTGCAAGACATACTTGTCTCAACAGCTATCAAATTTCCATATTTCTGAAAGCAATGATTGCATCAATTGGCGGGAGATAAGTCGCCGGTTTTTTGAGGTTGGATTCCTGCGACTTGCCTTCTTGAGTGGAGTCATCTGAAATTATAAAAATATTATTTTGTAATAGGCTTCATAATCATAGATATGGCTGTGTGATTGTTTTATTTTTATTTTTCTAAGTGTGAAAAGTATAAATAATTATAATAATACAAATGACTTCAGCGCCCATAGTTATCAAACTTTATTGAATAAAAAGCAATTGCAATTCTCCTCTCAACTGACCGTCACAGACCACATGAAGATATTTTCTCTCTTTATCTATTACAATTGCTACATAACAAGTAATATAAAAAAAAAATTAAAGTCAATTCCTCTTACATCTGGCGCCATCTAGTGGTAGATACATGCAACTTATATCTAAAAAAACTAAAATTAATTAATTAAATTTAATGAATGAATTAATATTTGAAAAACTGGTAATAACATCAGTGCATATCCACTGCACGTTAAAAAAAAATTTCAACTCGAGTGGAGAATAAAAAGTATTTTATAAATAATTGAAAATTTGAACAAGATATATATAGGGAGAGTATGAACAAATAGTAGGAATGAAAAAGTTATCCATTATGCTCTTCTATAACACTGAATCTTCTATACCATCCGTGCCATGGAATCCTTGAATGTCTCCAAGTAAAAAATGTCCCAGAAACGACTGTATTAATCCATGAATGCATTAACTGTCCACACTAATTTAATGCCCACATTGCATTAATCACATTTTGTGCTGTACTAGTGCCCCCAGTGCACTAACAATATTTTGTGCTGCATTTTAGCTGGCAGCACACTGCAAAAATACTTTAGCGATTTTCATCCACTAAACGTGATCTGCTGCGATACAATATTTATTGTAATTTTTGTTCTTTTGCTGCCTTTCTATCCACCCGCTAAACTTACTACCACTTCAACGGAATAATTCTGTTTAACTGCTGCATCTCATGTATCCAAATTTCTAGCACAGAAAAAAGTGTTTCTACAGAAGCTTATTTCTTGCCATTTGTTATTGCAGGTCTGATCTGGAGCGAGATAAAGCAGCTATGGGAACTGGGGCTGATGGAATATGTCGCCGACATGTGGAACATAATAGACTTCATCACCAATTCCCTGTATGTTGCAACAATAGCTCTCAGAATCGTCGCATATTTTCAGGTCAGCACCCACATATTTGTTGGGCTTCCATTTTGCTGAATTGAATCTCGGTACTTGTTTTAATATGATGGCATTAATGAATGGATATATAAGAACGATATATTAGAAATTAAAATAACTACTGCATTAAATTAGTAAAATTGATGATGGATTTTATTATCATTATAATCATGTTTACATTAACACTATATTTACTTCGTATACGTGGTTTTCAAGAAGAAAACAAAACGTATAATAACTGGAAAGTAATATATATTCTTTAATACCATTAATGGTTCTTTCAGAGTCAGAGGAAGTTATAAAATAATGCAAAATTTTTAGGCTTCAATTAATACTTTTTTTTTTTTCTGGAAACATTTTTGGTTTGATAAAAACTTTTTATACTTTTTATACTTTTTATAGAATTAATAAAATATTAATTCAAAATTCAAATGGAATGCATATTAATGCAGTATAATGAAAAGTCGATATATCCGAATTTATCAACAACATTTTTAAAATTAAAATTACATTTGGAGTAACTAGTGAAAATGGTTCAATTCATGTCATACAGTTTGAAATTATAGTAAATGCCATTTAAAATGCCTAAAATTAATTCGATTTAATAAATGATTTAAGTCTAGTTTATGGCCGAAATATGAGCCATTTTCCTGTTGGCATAAATTAACGGTAGTGATATATGTTGGTAAAAATGCGTTTGCAATATTTTTTGTTAACTTCAAATTGAGTGTTATCTGGAAGTTCTTTATTTTGTGAGAGTTATTCATGCTGTTTAAAATTACTCAACAAGATAACAAATTTATCATTACATCTGGTTTTTTACAATTTTCTGAAGCTCTTTCTTCAACTTTAAATCTATCACTTTGGCGCCTATTCGTTTCAGCAGCAGTTTTTCTAATTTGTGTAACATCACCTAAGCTGGCTTATTTCTCGTTTAGAATTTTGTTGAGAACTCAATATCCAGCGTAGTAAAAGACAAAAATTTGAAATAATGTTCCACGGTAAAACCTTTTCTTCTAACGACAACAACATGATGAGAAAATGGCACCTTTTTTTCTATATACATTAGCGAAATTAAAATTAAAATTGAGTGCTGGTCAACGTTTTATCAGTAGGACATGAATTGAATTACGTTTTTTTTTTTTTTTACTTATATGCAAGTGCTTTCGTTTATAGAAATCCATTAGAAAACAAATTGGTATATTGAATCTTGGATCATGATATACATTTATGACTCATTAGATAATACGGTATATATTTATGGGCCATATGTTCATTCGATTTAATGACCATCAAATAATTCAACGAAACTCTTAGCACAGAGATAAATAAATTGTTCTCTGAACTTCTTGAAATGATCGCGAACTGCTGGCCAAGTAGCTAGCTCAACAGCCTTTGGTATTACAGGCTTCAGGCTCTAATCGGAATCCACTTTAAACTGTAGGTCCCGATCTGTTTAACCCTCATGTACTCAAGATGACCGCAAAACAATCTTGAAATGATGAAAAAAAAAATCATTAAAAATAAAGTGAAAAACAGTACAAATTATTTGCAAAATGTTAACTGTTAAAATTTTTAACATTAATTATCTATATGAGAAGAAATTTAATGGTCTTGTTGCAATGTGCATATATTTCAGGTGCGGAAGGAGATCCTGCTTAACACGGGGACCGCCCACCTGCCCCGCGAGAAATGGGACGCCTGGGACCCCATCCTCATCGCCGAGGGCCTGTTCGCCACCGCCAACATATTCAGGTGAGTGACCTCCGCAATTAAAAGCTCCAAATTGCAGCTCCTTTTTGATTGACCGTTCTCACATGGGGCCAGTGCTACTGCGAGTCATTACAGCTAAACTGCGAGCCATCCATTCTCCCGCCCTTTATTGCCCTCTGGAGAAAGGGATTCGTCACTGCCAAACTCGATACAGGGATCTTAAAAGAGGCAAGCAGGGAAATCTATGGCCAGTGTGCGAGATTTTTTTTATTGGATATTTTTTAAATGATGAATTGGTTGGGGCCATAGCAGTGTAACAATTGACGTGCGTTGCTGGTGGTTACCGTTGGGTCATTTTTTTCTCCTATAAGCGAAAAGGAATTTTTTAGCCCAGTAGAATTAAGTGGTATTTCGAAATTGAGAAGCACTGTTACTGAAGAACTGTTTAGAGCAATTTAATTTCTGGAGAGAGGATCTATAGATATATATATATATATATATATATATATTTGCCAAATCAAGAGTAATTTTTTATTTTATATGATGGATTAGTGGGTGTTAAAGGGATACAAATTATAAATGTTTCGTGGCTGTCCGTTTTCATTTAATTATTATTCTTTTAGGAGTAAAAAAAGTAACTATATATTTTATACTTCAATTTTTTTTCAGTCTTCGATGAAATTCAGTAGTAAATGAAGGATGAGATGTATTTTTTCTTTTTATTCTATGGTGATTGTTTTGATTGAAAACTTATTTTAATAGAATTATGCATCTAATTTCTTTCTTTTTAGTATTTTTGCATTTTTTTTTTTTTTTTTTTTGGAAATCAAAATTAATATAATTTTCTTCTGCTAAATCAAATTCATAACACGTTTCATGTCCTTATAGAGTTAAAAACAAGTTCATTTTATACTTATAGCACTAGTAAGTATAAAGGAACTGATTAAAACTTTTCGATAAGTTATTTTGAAATCTATAGTTATTTTATGCCCAGATATTTTGGTTTCCGAATTCTACCCATTTTGTAGATTAATTTATTTATTATAAAACCTATACTCTTTCAAAAACGAGGGTACTATTTTCAAAATACAAATGCCATGCAAAGAAATTACACCTCCCATAATAAATTGATGTTTGACTATCCCACGTACACTCGCATCTCAAATTGTGCATATTTTCGGTATATCAGAGTTAACTTATGCGAAAATAATTTTGAATTTTGAATTCAAGCAAATATGTTTTGATGCCTGATATTATCCTAAGGCAAACACGAGTTCAATTTCAATAGTAATAGTACGTCTGGCAATAACCATTATAAAGCGATTTCCTATTATTTTATAGATTTTCGACTTGATGTCTTTTGGTACCAAATAGATTGGTGAGAAGCCGCACGTTATTTATTGAATTTGCTTTTTTTATTAAATGAATAGAAATAAAAAAAAATTTTAGCGACAGTAGCAGCGATATATCGCGGGATATTCTCGGAGACAATGGAAATTAATAAGAGTATTATAGTTCTGAATTTAATGTAAACTCATGTTTGAGAAAATTTCAACACCATGAAGGAATCGTCATAATTGAATGAAATTTAATACACAGTTGAGTGGTAGTGGTACAAATAAATGATTCAATGTTCAAAGCAAACAAACAATAACAAGAGATCGGAATCAGTATTTTGTGTAGCCACCACGCGCCGCAATAAGTGCTGCTACACGACGTGGCAAGGAGTCAAACAAATTTTGAATGTCTGCCTGAGGAAGAGCATTCCACATTGTTTGTATGCGCACCCAAAGTTCGTCTGCAGAAGCAACAGGTCGAGGATCACGAGCGAGACACCGACCAACGAAATCCCACACATGTTCACTCGGCGACATATCCGGGGAATACGCAGGCTAAGAAGCTGTACCTGCCGCGTTGCAAAGAAGGATTGAACAGTCCTAGCGATATGAGGGCGGCCATTGTCCTGTTGAGAGGGATCCTGTATAAAAGGAGTCCTTGCGCGCAGTCCACGCTGCAGCAGACGTCTACGAATTGATGAAGCACACAATGAAACACCTGTAGCTATTGACCACTGTGCTGCCAATTGTCTAGAGGAAGCTGTACGGTCCGTCAGCGCCATGCGGACCAGGTGTCTATCATCGCGAGCTGACGTCAAGTTTCGGGGTCCACTCCCCGGATTTCCGAGTTGTCCGACACTCGTCCGTCCACTGCTTCCAAAGACGCATCACTGTGCTGCTGTTACGCTGTACACGAGCGGCTACTGCACGATAAGACAATCCAGCTTCACGAAGGCCGATGATTCTCCCCGTTCAAACTCTGTAAGTTGTTCAAATCTCGCTATCTTTCGTCGAAGAGGCATAAGTAACGATTGAGCCAACGTTTACCGCTAGCAGATAACCACCGATAACCATTCACGCCTCGCTACAGCCGTCTATTTATTCGGATCCATCCGCCGTTCAGAGGGCGCTGCTCAGCGCACGCATGCGCTACGGATTTGAAATTCTAATCATTTGCATATCAAGCGCTAATTTGCATATCCTGAAAATTTCAGCTCACTCGCGTAAGTCCTTCATGGTGTTGCAATTTTCACAAACATGTGTTTATAATCCAAATTTATGCTATAATATAAAATATAGTAAAAAATAAACGAAACAAAAGTAAAACGTATTGATCAGAATTCTAACAATGCATATTTTCCATTTTATTAAAGAATAAATGTTTTACAACAAAACTATATTTGAAAAAGACCTTATCCTTTAAGGAATTAAGTAAATAAGGTGTTGCAAAAAAAAAGTTGAAAAACCCTGCAGTCCAAAATAGTGTAGACCTAAGCATGAGTTGTTTTTTTTTTCTTTTACCGGACACGACTGTCTGACAGCTTAGTTTCCTTCCGGCTTTGTTTCCGGATCTCAGTGCTCTCTTTGCTCTGTCCAGTTTATTACGGATATCCATCATGTGTTACGCTACAATGCTTTTCTAGGATCTTCTGCTGAACTGCCGAAAGACGCCAAATGGAAGAACAAGTTTTCTATTTTCTTATTTCATTCATGTTCTTTGGAGTATTTTTATTTATCATTTATTTTTTTTTTTTGTTGCCCTGATCTAGTTATAGGCAATGAAAGTAATACTATACCAATTTTATTTCAAGCATTAAGGGTAAAATATTTACAGATGCCAAAAAATGAGAATTTTTGAAATAATATATTATTTCAGATAATTTTTGGTATTTTCTGGTGCTCATCTGTAGTAAAAAGGAATGAAGGAGGTTAAGAAGCAAACTCACGCTATTATTTTCAAATCTAAATAACTAACAACATTATCCATTAAATTCATCATAGAGACGCATATCGGCAACTTGAGCAGCAGTTCATAATTTTATCAAAAACTGTTGCAATAATATTTAAAAAAAAATTGAAGAAGTTCTTATTAAAATTGGGTTAATTTAAGACATAGGGGCCTGAATGGCCGAGTGTCTAGCGCTCTGGCGCTCGGTGCCACAGGTTTCGGGTTCGAGTCCCGTCGGGGCCATGGATGTTTGTAAGGGATCGGAATCCACTTTAAGCCGTAGGTCCCCGTCGTCTATGACTGTAAGAGCTCCGCGGAGCAAAAGTCAGACTTCTACCTATGGGCGCTCCATCAGAACAGAAGCTGCACTCCTCTTCCCTCCTTCCATGAGGGACACGACAACAACAACAACATTTAAGACATAATGTTGCTAATACATGTGCTGAAATTATTTAATAATAATTAAAGTTAATACAAGGGAAAATGTAATTTTTTTTAAATATATAACGCTGTACAACATTTTAAAATGTAAATATAAGCAATGTAAGTGTTTAAAAACTTCATAGAAACTTATAAACTTATAACAAAAAACTCAAACATACCAATATTAAATTAAATTGACTGTCATGTATAGTTTTTTTTTTATAGCTTAGGAAAAATGTGATATCGAGATTATATTTGTATTTTCATGTTATTAAGTAAGATGGAATTGTACTTTTTAATTATTAAAAAAATTGCATACATTTTTCTATTTTTGCCAAAGTTACCCCTATATTTTTTTCACAAAATCAATTTATTTCTTTAAATAGCACTTAGTTCAAAATGAAGTTTAAAAACTGCGTTTTAATTTAAAAAATTCTGTAGAAGTTTTTATTTCTTCTGTAGGATGTTAATCCAAATTTTTATATTCCTTAGTAACAACGGAAAATACGTATTAGTTGACACTACGATATATACTCGAGAGCCAAAACATTATGACCACCTGTCAATAACGAGTTGGCCCACCTTTGGCGCGCAACACAGCTTCAACCCGCCTTGGCATGGATTAATACCACCATTTAATACCAGTTAAATACCACTTCCACCTGATCACGTGCCTTCCACGTCATCCAGGCGAGTTCATTTCAAAATGTAGGGGTGGTCATAATGTTTTGGCTCTTGAGTGTATGTCATATTCAAATACATAAAACTTATTCATTTTATATTTTTCCTTTCCAAAACACTTTTATGTCAATAATGACGAAGGTTGACTATGAGGAACAAACATTCAAACAATTTTTATATGCAATGCTTAGAAAAATTATATTCTAAAATAGAATTTTTAAATTTCTATCTAAAATATTTAACGTTATTCAGAAGATTATAGTTTGATTAATCCAGCGAAATAGATGATTAAGTTGCAATTTAAAATACATTCACTTGCTATTGCAAACCCTGATTATTTATTTATTTATTATTATTTTTTTTTGGGGGAATTTTTACTCATATATGTCGGCAAACAAATATTTGTTTCTTCTGGATTATTAATTTTAGAAAATATCATTTTCCTTTTTAAAATGTATATTATTTTTAATCCTTTAAAGCGGGGTTCAGGAACTCTTCGCCCTCGCTATATTACACCTATACTGAGCCCAATAATCCTATCTCCCCTTACGAAAGACAATATGATCGAGCAAGCACAGCGTCAGCAAATAGCAATCAAGGTCCTATACTTCCAATAAGCACTTGCCACTTAGCACATAAGAAGATTCTCGCTATTGGTATATTTGGTAGTATGTTATCGTATTATAGAAAAGCTTCCGTATTTTGAAAATGTTACCATATCACGCAAGATAGTCGCACTTCTCTTACTACTAAATAAACATATTTCTCTTAAGCGAATTTTATATGGAACCCATCATGAATAGTTGTAAAAGGAAAGGAATTGATTGTTTTAATGATGAATTAAAAGAATCTTTTCGTTTTAAAAACATCTGTATCTACTTAATATGCAATAATAGTAAGGCGATCTCCAAGAAAAATATCATTAACATAATTCGAAACACATTTCAAAAGAGTTCATTTAAATTTTGATACCCACTATTATGTGCGATCTGAAATACTAGTAAAAAATATATCTTCATTAAGCTCAACTATTATCAAATAACGAAACATTTTTTGTGAATTGTTTTAGACGGTCTAAAGCAACAATTGCATCATGTAAAATTACTCATTTATTTGCTGCAGGGGAAAAAGCCTATACATATATAGGTTTAATAAAAGAAGCCATGTTAGAAGATTTAATATGTTATATGAAGGATTTAAAAATAAATCAAAAATAGTTCCGCCCATAAATACTTTGTAATTGTCAGTCAGAACACTAATAAAAAAGAAATGAAGCAATTAAACACAATTATCAAATGATATGAAAAAAATGCTCCTTTTCTCAGCAGTTGGTGGAACCAACAAGCGTAATAGACTTCAGTTAGCAGTTTGGGTAAAAATGGCGTAATTTTTTTTGCAAACTAAATTCCTTAAAATCTTTTCCACTAGGAGCACTCGCAACGAAGATTATATTTTTCGCATTTAAAAATTAACAACTATTAAATTACCACTGCAGAAATTGTCTTCCAATACTACAGATGGTGGTGATACGTGATTGGGATAAATATTGGATTTGTTGCTTCATGCAGAGAAGCTTTTTCATTTCCTAAATTTGTATTCCACCATGATCTTACCATCAGGAAACATGAGAGAAATATATTATTTTAAATTATTTACTTTCACTTGTAATTAAAATTATTAATTTTATAGGATCACAAGAAATGCAACGCAGATTATATAAATTAATTTTGGAAGATTAAAAATAACAAGCTTAATGGCTTTTTTTTTTCATATTTACGTGAGGTCGCTCAGCGGGGATAAGATACTTGAAAGATTTATCAAACATTTTAACCAGCAACTTAAAAACAGTTATTGCTTGATAGATTTGGTATTTTTAATAGATGTTTCGGTCAAATTAAATTAATTAACTAGACAGTTGCAAGGGAAAAAAAAAATTTGCATATTGCTGATATGATTAGTGCAGAAAATTTATTCAAAAACTAAATTAGCATGATTCAAATCACATTTAATAAAGATTTTATAGATTTACAAATGTGAAACGTATTATCGACAGTTTCGTTAGCAAAACATCTATGTAAAATTCTACATCGTTAAAGCTCCATCATTGAGCTAATTTACATCATTAAGCTTCTCCATAAAAATTATGAAGAAGCTTTCAAGAGAATTTTTTTTCCTGATTTGCAAATTTTATAAAATTAGCTTTGTAATTTTTTTAATAAACGGGTCTTCTAATAATGCATCAGTTGCGATTGATATCTATTTATAGTTTAGTAAAGCGAATGTAATAGAATCAGGATTAATAAATATGCAAATCGATATAGTTTTAAAATCGCGTCATAATGATAACATTAACATGTTTTGGAATTTAGTTAATAAAGATAAATATCCCATTTTACCAAAATGTTCACTCTTTATTTGTTCGCATTTTGCAACTAATTCTAATTGCTGTTTTCAAATGCGATATATTTAAAAACAAAATATCGATCAAGGTTCTAATTTAGATAGCAGATTCTAATTTAGATAACTGTGTAAAGACCTGCAATTTAATTATACTCACAAGCAAATTATCAGCTATAACCAATTGTCATACTGATTAGGATGCTGGTACTTTTATTGTTTTGGTGTTGTGAATTTATAAACTAAGTATATCTAATTATATTTGAAATAAAACTTTTAGTATTTTGTTTCTTTTTTCCAAGCTTCTCAATAATTTTTGAATTTATATTGCTCCTTTCTTGATAAAATTTTGGATGACTTCTACCTTAAAGCATCAATTGTATACAAATAGAGTATTATTTTAGAACATTTTCTTTTCTAAAATTAAAATATTTTCGATTAAATCAGGATCAATAACATTTTATTATGTTTCGTTAATTTTATATTGTTGAAATATATTCAAGCATGAATTTCGTCATTCACGTTGCACATTTTTCCTCTGATTCATCGTCGTAGCTTTCAATGCCTGCTATTATTACTAAAAATACATAGCTGATATTATTACTAAAAATATCTTCATTTTGGTTAAAGAATATCTGAATGCTAATGCAAGTGATCATAAGGAAAGAGTAGCACTCAGTTCCTCACTCATCCTTTGCGTACTAAATACACAATATGGTACTGACAAAATTTGGGTACAAGTACACATCTGGTACTGACAAATTTTGGGTACTAAGTGCACATCTGGTAATGACAAATTTTGGGTACTAAGTGGACATCTAGTATTGACAAATTTTGGGTACTAAGTGCACATCTGGTATTGACAAATTTTGGGTACTAAGTGCACATCTGGTATTGACAAATTTTGGGTACTAAGTGCACATCTGGTATTGACAAATTTTTGTACTAAGTGCACATCTAGTATTGACAAATTTTGGGTACTAAGTGCACATCTGCTACGGACAAATTTTGGGTACTAAAGACAGCATGAATGACAGTTGACAAACGTTGGCTACAAGCTATTCATTTTGCAAACGTTGGTTACCTACGTTACATAATCTATCCCACGTTTGCCTTAAAATAATGCAAGCAACTCAAAATACTCGTTTTAGTTCCGAATAAAAATTTGATTTTCGCGGGAGTTAATTCTTGTGTTCCAAAATATTAATATACGAGAATGCCAGAAATAAACGGTTAAGAGATCGATTATGTCATTTTTCTCGTTAAGAATTTTACCCCTCCGTCATTTCTGTTTTCACACTTGAACCAGAAGATAACAAATTGGTTGCGCTTCTGTCAGGCTAAAAGGACCCTTAAGTGGTCTATAAATTTCTCACACACGGATCGCTTCTTTTTCTTCAGACTTGGAGAAAATGAACTCGCGGCAAAGAAATACGGTTTGTGTTTCTATAAATAACTTTTCTTGTTTAAAAAACTGCATCCACACACCTCCTCTCTCTCGTTTTCGTAAATTTCACCATCCACGTGCCGCTTATCTGTCCGAGTTCTCTGGCACGGGTCCACGGACTGACGCATACCAATTAACTTCATAATCCTGAGAGAAAAAACAGGAGGACCTGTATACTTAAAAGCCTTTACAGATATCTGTTAACAGATCATGGCCAGCTGAATGGAGAGGATGTGTTTTGTGCATTTTCTGTTTGTTTTTTTCCTCTCCTTCAAAAGCTGAATTCCGCTTTTGCTGTATTACTGAACAAATTTTTGGAAGGATAAAACTATGTAGAGGAATTCTGTTTGATAATTCTCTGAAGATTGAAAGCTGAAGTTCAAATGCACGTGTTCAAAACACTTCTGCTCAGCTTGTAATAATGGGCGGGTAAAGTTAGAATCTTCAGTTACAGCAATGTAAATTGAAAAATCTCTAAGATGAGTGATTCAAAAGGAAATACTAGAATGAACTGGTATCGAAAATAAAAACATATGTTTGCTGCAAAATTAGCATTGTGGCAGATTTAGGGACAATTAAGGATGTCCATTTTGTAATTGAGTATGAGTATTTTTGTTTTGCGTTATTGATTTGAGCGTTTACAATGTGCGTAAAAAATTTCCTAGGTAATTTTGCGATGTGCATGTTGAGGTTGTTATGAACAGCATATTCTCGACAAAACAGGGTGCATTAGTAATTTTTAAATTTCATTTCAAAGGATTTGTATCTGCTTGCTTAAAAAATTGCAAAATTACATCAGTACCACCAATGTGAGAAAATTTAACGCTGAGAAAAAGTTATATTTTTCTGCTTTTATTTTCTTTAAAAGCAGTGAATATATTTTGAGAACTGAGTTAGGTAGTGTATACTTAAATTCTGCTTACATTTTAAAATTTTTGGTACTTCTTAAAAGCTAATTTTTTATATATTATTCACCACTAAAATTACAGGTTTGTAGTGTATCCAGTTTCCAAGCATACATCATTGGTAAATTTTTGAAAATACTATATCTATAAGTGAAGAAATGCCTTCATAAAGATCGTCTCAAATTACCTTTGACGAAATTTACGTTATTCGAAAGAATAGCTCGAAATCCAACCTCATAAACAAAACCACTCTACAACTGCATACTGCCAGCATGATGTCACATTCATCAAGCAACAGTCAACATTTTCAACATTAATCAAAGTTTGAAAGTCATTCTGCTTATCCTAGAATGACTTTCAAACCATTATCAGTTCCGCCAAAGTAGAGAAGGCTCAACTATCGTTGACGTTTTAGCTGTCAAACTAGCATTCGTGGAATTTCTCATAACTCGAAAATGAATAGTGCAAATTTTATTTTGGTGCCTAAAAATGTATTATAATTAATAATGTAGTACTAATTTTCATTAATTATTTGATAAAATATTAAGTTTGTGCATTTGATGCATTAACTGATGGTAAAAGTTTAATACATACGTTAAGCTATTGTTTTTTGGAGTTCCCTGTATTAATTTAATATGAATAAAGTGTGTGGATAATAAAATATCATAATTTACAAGTTTTTTTTATATTTTTGCTTATAAGATGAATAACTTAATTTTTAACATGCGAAAAAAATTCGTGTTATTTTTAGAATTAATGTTAATTGCAAAAATAACCTAGTAGAACTAGAAAAAAATTATTAATGTCTTATTTATAAATTATCCTTTATTGAAGGATAATTAACTTTAATAAGGTATAATTAGAGGGAAATAAGACATCAATAATAATATAAAACTTTTCATTATTTTATTCAGTGTATTCTTTATGGATAATACCTTTTATTTTTAGAAAAGCTATTATTCCTATTATTATCCATTATTATCCATAAAGCTATTATTAAATCTCTTATATGCTAAGATTATTAAACAAATGGTGGTTACGTCCAAATTTAAAATTAATTAACTTAATTAATATTATTATTATTAATATAATTAATCTTAATTAAGAGAAATAAATTTGGCATTTTTAATATAAAATGAATCGTTTATAAAACTCATAATTACTTAATACGTGATACATGGCCCAGTGTTCATATGCACAGCTAGAATGCAGAAAGATTCAAATTCCAATCCATTACCGTCACTGTTTTCTGAAATGAGCTGATCCGATGACGATTGTGACAACTTCTGTAACGTGTCTTGCATCAATAGTCAGGCTGCCTAGTGGGAGTTTTTCCAGGTTTCCTCCCATACGACTCGCAAATACAGGTAATTTACACCAAAATTTCTTTTTGGAAAGCAATATTCTCCATTCATCAACTATCTTGGCATACATAAATTGTACACGAGGGTTACCACAACCATTAAAAATTAAACAAAAATAAATATTACATTTATATATGCCGTTCAATCAATAAATTTGAATGTTGATTTTATTTGTTTAAAAATTACTCTGTTTACATATAAGAATATTGTACATCATTAATTTTTTTATCTAAATTTTTGTTTTTTACATTTACTACTAAGAATGATAATTTGCTTTTTTTTTTTTTTTTTTTTTTTTTTAAGATTATTGGCCAGGTTGTAAAACCTGTATTGGTTGAATTGTAATATACATACAACAGGTTTTAAAAATAATGCATACCAAATATTTTTATTTTTATTTTTCTAGCATTTTTTAGAAGTTGAACTAACTAACTAGTGTCCTTTATTTTCCAATATTTATTTATCTGCATGTATGCAGAATTAAAGCATACATACACCAAGACAGTTTTCTCATAAATAAATGTCCCCTTTGCAAGCAAATAAACGTAAAGAAAGATAACCTTAAAAATTTTCTGACTGTACCAAGTTGACAGGTGGTGAGTGACGGCTGATATGAAAAGCAACTCTACCGCCAAGTGAAAAATTCTTCTATCCTTGTGACTAGATTTATCCGGTGGAGGTCGCCTCGGTACAAAAATAAACAAAATAAGCAAAGCAAAAATAAACATCTACTTGGGCGGAAAAATTTCAAAAGATAATCTCATGGCTTTATGATGTGTCATGACATATTTAAACACGTTGCATATTAAAGAATATAAGCAATGCATCAACATTAAGTTGCGTTTGAAATTTTGTGTTACATGTTTTGTATTTTTGGCTTGTTATTTTGTCGTAAATGATGAAAATGTATTTTAATACAACTGGAAAAAAAATATGCAGAATGATTGCTAATATGCATATTTTCTTTTTTTTTTTCTTGCATTAAGTTTCGATACATTTATTAATTTTTATTGGTAATTACTACACATTTTTCGAAATAAAAGCATTTTTGTTTTTTTAAAAAATATTCCATTATACTGTTGTTGACAAGTTAAAATGTCATTCATTTTGTCTTTGCTAAAACATTTTGACGCTATTAAGCCAAATATATATATTTTTAAATTGACATTCTTATCACGTTTTTTCTTTCTTTCTCTCTTTGATATAATTTGAAAAATTTCTGTAAGTTATTAAATTTCATTGTTTTTTCAAGACCTTTTTACGAATCCTTCATAAATGTTTTTTTCTCCAAAATTGGTATATGCTTTTCCAATAAGCTCTCCCTAATTGTAATTTATATTTCGAGATATTTTGGGTTAAACGAGCGTTAATTCACAATTTCCTTAATCCGATGTACGTTCTTTCTACTACATTGCCCTTTGCAATTCATTCATTAAAAATCTTTAGACTTTTCCTTTAGTTGCCTAAAGCTAATATATATCTTATCTAAGAATCTAATATCTTATCTAAGAATCTAATATCTTATCTAAGAATCTAATATCTTATCTAAGAATCTAATATCTTATCTAAGAATCTAATATCTTATCTAAGAATCTAATATCTTATCTAAGAATCTAATATCTTATCTAAGAATGTAATATCTTATCTAAGAATCTAATATCTTATCTAAGAATCTAATATCTTATCTAAGAATGTAATATCTTATCTAAGAATCTAATATCTTATCTAAGAATCTAATATCTTATCTAAGAATCTTATCTAAGAATTTAAATTTTAGTATCATATAAATATTTATGGATATCAACTTTAATTTTTCCTATATTTTTGAAAGTATAATGCCTTTACTTGAATTTTACTTTTCATGGTCCTATACACTAAATTTTCATTATAGGCTAAGAATAACTTTCATTTCATTGTAGCGCTTCAATCTACACTGCATACTTTATAGAAAAAAATTATATCTCAATCTTAAAAATTCTTCTGACGGATATGTATTATTCTCCAAAGATCTCTGAAACTTGTGCGCACATCTCATTTAAATGAGCTCTTTATATCTTTTATGTATTTAAAACTATAAAAAATAACTAAAAAATTTTTTAAATAACTAAATTTCTGTCTATAACTATTCTCTATTCTAAAAATAACTAAAAAATTTCTCCTGAACTTGTATGGCGGCGGAACGCCAATTGGCTAGCCTTTGGTACAACAGGCCTCAGGTTTGAATCCTGGCATGGAACTGTGTGTTAGTGGTTCGAAATCCCCGTTAAACTGGAAGTCCTGGTCTAATTAGCCCAAAATATGCACAAAATGACCGTAGAGCGACAAATCAAACCTGAACTTGTACATTGTTTGATGTAATTTGACTTCATTGTGTGTGTTAAAATCTTTTGATTTTCTATGCATTTTCTTCAAAGTAGTATACAATGTTGTTTTTCTAAAGAGGCGACGAACTTGAAAAGGTGACAGCAGGCGCCAAGGAAAACAAAAATTTTTACTGAACATGTCATCGCAAATTACGTGTAAATCGCACCTATGGAGGGTGTGACGACCGAGCGGAAACGAACGAGAGAGTCATAAAAAAGCATGCATGCCGTAAGAAAACTTGCGACGTAAAAATAAAACAACGAAATGGGGCGAAAACGTACAAATATAAATACAAGCAACACTTGATGATATGATTGTGTTGCAAAATTCAATGCCAAAAGGGGGAAGAAGAGAAATTATTGTAATAGTTGTTCGAAGTTGTATCGGCGAATAAGCTACAGCTGAGCGATTGCAGAGGCGACCCAAGAAAACCCAGCGTTTTCCTGGGGGTGTTTACGGCAGCAACGAAAATTTATGCAAGATATTTTCCTATGCATCCACAGGCGTGAAAACCGAGTGTTTTAAGATGTACCCAAAAGAAGTAATGGAATGCTTTGCGGTCCGACAAATGTGCAGCAATAAACAACAGATCCAACATGTCCGATCCATTTCCCGGATATGTGGCATAAATGTGGTTACACACCGGGATGGAAAAAATGTGCTGATACACCACCGTGCATAAACCACATGTTGTGCACATTGTTGCCGGCATAAACTACAAGGTGGTTATAATTAAAGTGACCCTATTCAGACGCCTCTAGAACCCGTTCTTCCCAACGGATTTTGATGAAACTTGGTATATATGGTATATACACCATGGGGAAAAGATTTTTGAAATAAAAAATAATTCAAATTTTGACCACTAGGTGGAATTGTGGATCCTAAAGAAGGACTATAAATTTGTCAGAACCATTAAAAATTTATTCCAGAATATGCTCAACGTGTGCTCCATTGATATCAATTACATGTTGAAAGCTTATAATAGCGCGTTAAATGGTAGAGCGAAGAAACTCTCGAGAAATTTTAGCAACATGGCGTGTAATGCTGGATTTAAAGTTAGGTAAAGTACTAATTTCACCTATATAAACATTATCGTTTAGAAATCCCCCCCCCAACCAGAAAACACAGGAATTTAAGTCTGGGTGAACAAAGAGGCAGGCATCCGAAAAGTTCTGGATATTACACGATTTGCTCCAAATTTAGAACGAAGCACAGTACTTGGCGCCCAATGTGCAGAGTTGCTCCATCTTGCATGAAGACAGTGGTCTTCAAACATTGCTGTTCCTGTACAGCAGGAATGACCTGTTGTCGAAGGAATTCACTGTAATGTGCACTCGCGACACAACAGGTTTTAGGACCTTGAGGAGTGGGAGTTTCAAACAAAATTGTCCGAGGATAAAATCAACAGTAAATCCACACCATACCGTCACATAATCAGAATGCAGTGATTGTTGGTGTAGGATATGTAGAGGTGAAGCATCCCCTATGCGGCAATTTTGATTATTCCCAGCTCCATCTAAAGAAAAGTGTGCCTCATCTGACCATAGAATTTGCCAAAGCCATGAGCCACCAACTTCCATTCTCGCCAAAAATTGGCAAGTAAATTCATAGCTTATTTGGTGGTTTTGAGGTTGCAGCATTTTGTACCCCGTGGATCTTATACGGATACCATTTTAAAATGGATTGCAGAATTTTGACACGAAATCGCCAACTCACGCAACACCGATCGAGCACTTGCTGAAGAATACTTTTAACCTTAATAGGGTCACTTAAATTATAACCACCCTGTACATAATTGCTTTCACAGTTTTCACTAACTAAACCCGGTTCGGGATATTAAGTTCTTTGAAAATTTTTATCTTCTTATTGCTCTTAGTTTGGCAAAAACGACACTTCAAAGTAATTATTCTTTCTATATTAGAATACAACACTCTTTTTTCTGTATAATATAGTATACATGTAGAGCTTATACTCTTTTAAAATCTTCTTATTTTGATTCTCTTCAGTTCGCTGAAGCTGGTGTACATCTTCTCGGTGAATCCACACCTGGGACCCTTGCAGATCTGTCTGGGCAGGATGGTGATCGACATCGTCAAGTTCTTCTTCGTGTACACGCTGGTACTCTTTCGCCTTTGCCTGCGGCATGAACCAGCTGCTGTGGTACTATTCGGACATGGAGAGGCAGCTGTGCTTCTCCAACCCAGAGTCACTGACCGTCCAGCAGAATGCCTGCCACAACTGGAGGAGATTCTCAAAGTGAGTTGTTTCACTAACTCAACATCCATCCTTGCTGAGTATTGCATTATCACATGTAGATATACGAGGATAAGGTGAAAGGTTCTCAGCCTGACAATGAAAGACTGTGGACCTATTGAATTGGTCCAAAGATTGGCGTGAAAATCGTTTGCACATTTGCATTTGATGGATAAAACGGCACCTATCTTGAGTTTTCGCCTCTCTAATTCTTCGTGCAAGATGTTTCGCACCCTTTCCCCGATATCCCCACAGCATCAGCTATCTCACTCACCTTAATTTGCCTATCGCTCAACACGATATCATCCACTTTTTCGATGGTTTCCGGTGTGGTTGTTGTTTTTGGCCGTCCTTCACGTGGGTCATCTTCATGGGATGTGCGACCACGTTTAAATTCAGCTGCCCACTTTTTAAAGGTTGGCCTGGAAGGGGCAGATTCCCTGTAAACTTTTGTCAACTTCAAATGAATTTCCTTAGGTTTAATCCATCCAAAGCGAAGAATTTTATGACCGCTCGATATTCAAGTTTATCCATTTTAACGAAAAACACGCAAGACGTCTAATGGAAAAAATTCGTATAAACAAACTAATTGAGAGAACAAGTTGAAACTTGTCATACGAACTAATGACACGTGCACCCAAGCAGGAATCATAAATTTTTGCTGATTGGAGCGCCATCTCTGTGTCAGGCCTAGAACTTTTCACCTTACCCTCGTAATATGGTTCTGGTATGGTCCAGGTCGTTATCAAAAACGAGAAACTAACAAAAAAAAACCCCGTAAAACATAGATAAAAATTTCTTTATTTAGAATTTAAAACCCCTATAAATGCTGAAAAAGCTGCATCAAGCTATAGAAAAGTTCTGAATAACTCATCAATGTAAGCACTTTAATGGAAAGTGGCGTCATCAAACTGTTACGGGAAAAAGTAGCAGAACTCATATTAATAGTTGAATTAATCATCAGGTTGTTATGAAAGTTCTATACTTTTAAGGTTATATATGATATTATGACCTTGTTATGACACTTATTTTACTCCTGACTATCTAGGATAAATTAGTGGATCCTGTATAATAATGCTAAGCACAAAAGAGAGTAAGACATCAATCCAGTCCCCTAATGTGGCCTGCATCTAAAGTAGATACCTTTGAGTGTGGGATAGGACAGGAAATGATAATTTAATTACAGGTTGTTAAGTGACAATAAACTAATTAGGTGACAATATCAGCAGTTAAGACACTCAGAAGTATTTTTGCTTCAAAAAAGGTCATTGTTTATAAAGAGAACAGGAGTAATCTTGCAACACGACAGTTCCCAAACTCCAATTCCTCCACAGTTCCCAATTGCTTCATCCACCCTATTCTCACCGCCTCTCTCCAACTTATTGTCATCCTTTTTAGAAAATTACAGATTATTTTTTGCTGTCTTCAAGAAAAGAGATTGTAATGAAGCCAAATTCTTTTTTATTCTCAAGACAACTTCAATAATAAACCCAAATGAATTTCTTCAAAACAAGTAATATAAAAAAAAATATATATATATGCCAATTCCTTCTTTTTTTTTCACTAGGTTGCAGAAAGTAATTTATAAATAATTTTTTTCATTCAGTTTATCTGGCGCCATCTATTGGTAGATATGTGCAACTTAAATCTAAAAACTAAAATTAATTAATTAAATTTAAATACTGAATTAATATTTCAAAAAACTATATTCACATCAAGTGTCATCCACTACAAGTTCAAAAAATGTATATGAACTTGAGTGGATGAATAAAAAGTATTTTATAAGCAATTGAAAATTTGAACAAGATATATATAGGGAGAGTGTGAGCTAATAGAAGGAATTGAAAAAAATCGAAAAGATAAAGGAATTATGTCATAGAAAAGAAGTGTAATCATGTTACTGATCAAATAAATTGATTTTTAGTTACGTTTTCAATTTTATTTCTGCGAAAAAGTACAGAACTTTCATTACAACCTCAAAGAATACCAAAAGATTGATAACGGTGAGAAAGTTGTGACTAAATTACAATTTTTTGGTGGTTATCCGAATATTTTAATATTTCTATGGCTTTTGATGGTTAATTTTTTCTGTTTTATCACGACCTGCTGGATTGAATGGCTGTTAGTAAACATTTTTTTAATGTGACTATTCAACTTGCTTTATGTTCTTTTAAAATGGCGACTAATATTTGCTTCATGATTTAAAAAATAACTTGAACTACTACATAACTACAAATTAAATCAAACATAAATCCTTTCCGCTGTTATAAATTCCTTCAATTAGAAGGTCATAATTATTAATATACACTCAAGAGTCAAAACATTATGACCACTCCTACATTTTGCAATGAACTCGCCTGGATGACGTGGAAGGCACGTAATCAGGTGGAAGTGGTATTTAACTGGTATTAAGTGGTGGTATTAATCCATGCCAAGGCGGGTTGAATCTGTGTTGCGCGCCAAAGGTGGGCCAACTCGTTATTGACAGGTGGTCATAATGTTTTGGCTCTTGAGTGTATATATATACATATATGTGAAACTTTGTGGGCTAACTTCAAATAAAATAACACCGTGTTGTTCACATTTGATAATAATAATAATTTATCAGCATAAAAAATAAATTTTTATCGTAACTTTTTTTATCTAAAAATAAATGAAAGCACTCTATATATTAATTAGTATTAAGAAGGTATTTTTTAGGCATATTAAAAATATTGTTGAAAATAAGCATGAATAATTATTTTTATTTGCTTACACATATTTTTGTATATCACGAGTTTCATGTCAAGACAATATTATGAAGACTCATGATAAAACCTTGATTGCTTGAATATAAAGTCATAAAAGTCAAAGCCTTAAATCAAATATTACTTTTTTTTATAAATATAAAAAATACTTAAATACTTTTCTTTATAAATATAAAAATGTTTAAATATATGATAGATTAATGTAAATGATTTTTATATAAATCCAAATTTACAATTTATTTTTAATGTTGAAGTTGATTTTTTAAGATTAAGTGTTTCATTTTTTATAATTGAATCTAAAAGTTCTAGTTCCCCTTATATTTAGTTTATTTTAAAATCTAAATAACTTAACATTAATTTTGTTTTACTCACGTTTATAAAATTATGTATAAGAGGAAATATTTTAAAAACGAAAACTAAAAGGTTCTTCGAAAAAGGCCGTATTTCCTACATTTTCGTCATAATTGTCATTAACTTTTAAATTTTAAAGTGTTTCAATGCATTTTCTAGAATTTATATATTCACAAAAAGAATTTTAAAAATTCTAGTTGGAGGTTTCAAAGTTTTAATCTAGCGCTACTTTCTGTGAATATTTTAATTATTTTAATAATTAAACTGTCCTTGGCAATGAATAATTTTTGAAATACCCATTCGAAGCACACTTTGAAGACAGCTATTTTATACGTGTTTTATCTTTATTGCTTTATGGACTCTCTTTTAATCAAAAACTTTAATATGCAGAATGGACACTTCTTCGAATTTTTAAACATATATGGCATCTACTTTAAAAGCAAAAATATTTATATTTGCAGCAATTATGATTTAAAAATATCACCATTATTATTTTTATAGACTTGACTTAAATCTGAATCTTCTTAGATGCTTTATTAGCGGGCAGGCATTTTTGTTATAAATGCACGCATCATTTATTTTAGTCCAACTTGTATTTGATAAATATACTATTTCCCTTTATTATTATTGTTATTATTATTTCTTATTGACTACCACTGGTTCTAGTGGGCCACTTACGTTTACTATGTACAAAATACCGACAGATGTCAAACACTCTTAAGATTTACCGTTTTGCATTTACATATCGTATGGAATAAAACCTAGGAATCCCACTACGCAGCCATGCTGTCAATGTCAGACGCTTTACATTGTCATAGTTGTCATTGATTTCTTTTCTTCGTTTTGATTACATCACTTCAATGGATACCCACCAAGGGATTCAAGCCTGAACCCTTCTGCAACATAGCAACTCACGAAAGTCAGAATATTAAATATTGTATGTATTTTAGTTTGATAACAGGTTCATATCAGACAACAACATTATAATTAATTTACATTATGACATAATCAAGACAACGTTGAATGCATTGCCATCATTATTATTTTTTAATCTCTGAATACTGATTTTTGAATTATTTGTTAAAAAATTATTACCATTGTTTTTATTATGCTCTAGAATCGACACTGAATATTTTTAACTAAGTATACTTAACAAAACAATAGTGCATCATATTAAAGATAACATGATTTTTCTTTTTAGTATGTTCTCATGAGGAATCTTGGGTAATAATTTATTTCTTGTAATGCATTTATACAATGCATTTGGACACCTCACTTTTTTTGAGAAAAGTTTTTCTTATGAATAATAAACAAAGTGTTAATTCATGAAAAATGCGTTTGTCAAAAATTAATGTGATGTAGTTTTATATGAATGGTTTAATTCAAACATAACTGAAACTCTGTTCTTGCAATTTAGAAAATTAATCAAAAGTTAGCGGAATGCCTCAGAAGAAAAACAAAAATAAAGATTATTAGCATAAAATTAATTGGCTTCTTGTTTAGAATACTTTTCAATTGCACTACACAAATAGCCATCCCCTCCCCGCCATTGAAAAGGGTGCAATAAAAAATTTTTTATCCTCCATCTGTCCTTGTAATGTCAGGGGGGATTAAAAGTTTTTGTCTCACTCAGATTTTTCATTGTTCTGCACTCTATAATGTTAAAATAATTTCAGTACAATAATTTACAAGTGTAAGTTATTAAGCTATCTTAAATTGGTTTAATAACCTACATTTACAACCACTCAAATATCCAGAAGAGAAAAACTAAAAATTAATGCAAAGACATATTCTCAGCTTGGTAATTACTTTCTCTCTAAACCACTTACACAATGTCGATGCATTGATGGTCAGGTGGCTTTTTAGTAAGAATAGAAAATGTGAAAAATTATACTTTGGGGTAATTTTCCAAAAGTCAATGAGTTCTATGCGAGTGTGAGCACATTCAGATCGCTAACTGAACTAATGCAAATTATTCTATCAATGAACATTCTATCAATGTTCATTCTATTCTGTAATGGTTATTCTATCTATATGTCTTCTTCAATTTCAATGCACTTTCTTTTCTTAAATCATTTCATGTGATTTATATTTTTGGCAGCCTATAGAGTCTTCGCAGACGCTGTTCTGGGCCAGCTTCGGACTGATCGAGCTGGACAGCTTCGAACTGACCGGCATCCAGACCTTACACCAGGTTCTGGGGCCTGCTCATGTTCGGTTCCTACTGCGTAATCAACGTGGTGGTACTTCTCAACCTGCTCATAGCCATGATGAACCATTCATACCAGATGATCTCGGTGAGTGAAAATCTTTTTAACATGCCTTGGACATAAATAAAGCATTATCCTATACATGATATCAAGATATCTGCATTTTACTGTTGAGAATCTGCTTTTTCACTTAATACGTCGGTTCACTAGCCCCATAAACCCATTTATTAAAACTACTTTACAATAGAAGCAGCATTTTAGTTGGTCTTTGTTAACTCTTGAGACACCACAATTTAATGTCTCTCCTCCTATTTAAGAAGTTGACGTCCTCGATTGATTTTAATGTGCTTATAATAGAGTAGAATCAAAATCATTTAGTTCGGTTGTTTGAAGTAAAGATCCTTTCAAATACTAAATGATTTACTCAAATTTTTAAATATTTTTCTCCCTTTAAATAAAAATAATCTTTAATAAGCAAATAAGTGAACAAAGTAATAAATAAATAAATATAATTATAAAGAAAAACCTTTTAACATTTTTATTCCAGTTTTTTACAATTCATTGTCAATGTGTACAAATAGATTATTTATCAACATATCACGATAATTTTTTTTAATATCTATAGTTGCTATAAGTCAAAATTCCCACAGTAACCATGATTTGCTCTTTTATAAAAATAATTTTTATTTTTCTAAACATCTGCGAATTAATGTTAAAATTAAATGTTAAGGACATAATTCAATGCTAGTGATTGTATTAAATACAATCACAAGCAAAACTAATAGCTGTTTTACAAGTAAACCAAGTAAGAGACTTTTCTCAGCTCTGGATTTATAAAAAGTTATCTTGGATTAATAATGAAAAAAAAAAAACTTATAGGAACAATTATATTATTGAGAAGAAATAAGATCTTTGTGATTAAAATGTACAATTATCTTTTATTTGTCTTCAGCTATTCTATAATAGTTTGGTATCTTTTAATTTTGCACTGTTATTTTTATAGGATATAGATATTTTGTAAGCAAATTTGTAAAGAATGTCTTTAAAGTAAGTGCAGATGCAACACCTTTAAAAATAATTTGTTTTAATTAAAAATTTTATTACAGATGTAAAAATATATTGTTAAGAAAAAAACTATTCTTATAGATATGAAATCAAGAAAATTCATTGAATTTATTTTACAAATTCTTCTAAATCCATTTATTATAGTGCGTAAAATTACGAAAAGAGTCAAGAGTCGGGATTCAATAGTCGGAAATTTTTTCGACTCCCAACCTGAAGCAGTTCAGATAGTACAAAAGATGTCCATAAATTAATATAAATGACTACACATATACATGCATATTTACTTCACGCTTTATCCATTATTAAATTGTCATGATGTATTTAGAATTTTTTTTTTTTTTTTTTAATTTTCAATTAAGATTTATTTCTTTGTTTCTCTTGCACTTTTCGTTTCTAAATTCTGGTTAATTAATTTCCTGTTGATTTCTCTGTTATATTGACACTATTTATTTATCAATTTTTCTTTTAATAGCAAATATTGCTAAAGAAATGAAACGAAATGACCTAAATTAAGTATTTCTCCTTTATTTCTAGATATTGCGATAAATCAAATGTTTATACTTAAACCATTGAATACTTTCTAACGTGCTGCCATCTTTTGGAGAAAATCGATTAAATAATTATATAGGTAATAGGTTCAAAGCAGACATGCGACATAAATCTTTTTACTAAAAATCACACTGACTAATTATAATTTCTGGGAAAAACGTAAACAATTATTTTTCATGTGGTTTAATTAAAAAGTCTTCCATTGGAGGTACTGGCCAGTTTTTTTTTTTTTTTTCAGTTAGCACTCTGTCCTTAATCGGCCAGTTATCACCAAGTTGACCAATACTAAAAAAAATTATTTAGGTTGTGCTAAATAGAAAAAAGTATTATGAATATTCAGTGATAGTTTTATCACGAATAATTATTATTTCAGTTTTATTTATAATCAGTGTTACTGCAGTTTTCATTTGTTTTATTTTGTGTTTTTTGTCTCGCTTAACTCGCCCTGTCATGGCTTTGCGATGCAAGTTGGCATTGTAGATTCGAAATATTTTACATCAAGTTTGTCTCCGTCTTTTTCTTCAAAAGGCGGTTGCTGGGCTTAAAGAAATACACCCACTAGCACACCACATATTGGCATGGCATTTCTTCTTTTTCAAAGAAACCTTATGAAATTATTTTGGAGCTCTTGGCGACCTTTCATAAGGTGTTAGTCAACAAACTAAACTATATTAATAACTCTGAGCAGTTGATCACTCGGCTCATTGGAATTTGAACGCAGAGATATCGCAACAGTTGCAGGACGCAATGAGCATCTATTCACATAAAAAAAATGAAAAATAACAAATTAAAAAACATATTAAAACAACCCTTGTTATCACTGGGAAAACATTTGTATATTTACCCTGTTTTTTTTGGGTGAATTAGTTTCTGAAAATAAAATTTCCGTAATAATAGCTTGTCAAATTTGCCTTAAGTATGAAAAAAACCCACGGTATCTGCATACTTTTCAGACTTTCTGGAATGGGACGTTCGTTTCTGAAAATAGTTCAAAATTGCATCATGTATCTAAACAAAGTTTCAGAATCGTTGTGACTGATGACTGTTATCGCTTCTACTGATGACTAAAAATAATTGTTATCGCTTCTACAGAACGAATTTTAACGAATAACGAACGAAAAACGAATTTTAAATTTTTGGTCCTTTAAATGCGAAAAAAACTAATACATTAATATGGTTTGCAAATTTTAGCATTTGAATGATCCCTGAGAATTGTTCGCTTTTCATCGCACTTCTTGATTGATTAAGTTTAATATTTCAGTCATAGGTTCTAGATCAAGAGCATGCTTAATTAAATAATAAATAATTCATGGAAGGAACTTGCTCACTGATTAAGGAATTGGTCAGTGAGCTTGTTATATTTATTAATAATAAATTCCTGTTTTTGTTGTTTGTTGACTGCATTAGGCTAGGAATTTACATTTAATTTTAGTCCAGGTCGGTTTTCCAGTGAATGTTAAAATCTCCGTATTAGAACTTCAACCATTTGGAAGTCAAGAACAAGATGGACAGAAGATCAGAATTCCATTGTCTGGCGTTGTATAACGGGAAAATTTCAATGAACTCATATTTACTAGATGGTGTATCTATTATATAACACACAGGGTTGTTTATTCTTTATATCATTGCTTTTTTAAAGTATATTTATAAGGTGATAATTCTTATTCAACTTTTAACTTTTTATGATAATTAAGTGCATCTTTTATAATAAGGCAAAAACAACTTGGCTTAACCATCATTCAAGGCCTATCCAATAGCTTTAAAGTGGTCTGCATCCAAAGAAGATATTTCGAATGTAGGATGGGATATTAAAGGGATTGTTCATTACGAGTTGTTACGTGAAGATACAACAATACCCTTTAAAGTTTACAATTAAGTGCTAAAACATAAAAAAAAAAAAAAAACGTGAACTTGTAGCGTGACAATGCAAAACTACAAATTGCCAGATTGATTAAAAATCTCCTAGAAGATTTTTTTCTGATTAGTTATGTTTCACCTATTTTATTCTGTCAGTCTTACGTCAACAAATTATTATTATCTCTTAAGAAACATACAAATTCCTTTGCTGTACTCGGGTTGATTTATAAAAAAAGGGTTTGGAAACTAGATTCTGTTTCCAAGGAAAATCAAATTAATTTTGTTAAAAAAGGTATCTAAGTGATGATGGAAAGATGAAAAACGCCAATGGAAAAAAATGGTGACTTTGTTGGGGTTAAAATAAAATTAGTTTCAGTTTTATTTCAATTCGAAAAAATTCCGTTACAACCGAAGATAAATATAATTGCATAAATATATACTATGTTTTTTCAACTTTTTAATTTGTAATTAGAATTTCCGTTACAACCTAAGATAAATATTGTTGTATAATATAAAATGTTTTTTCAACTTTTTTATTTACATACTTTTCTGCTTTTTAAATGTTATTTCTGCTACGTTTCGTTTACCATTCATGAACTGTATGCCTTCGAGCGAAGCAGAGCAGTAGTAACTGACTTATTGCTTCGTTGTTTAGCCTTGCATGGTAAAAGAGAAGATTGATTTATATTTAGGTATAAAAACACGATGCCCTGATGGCCAATGCTAGCGCTTTGGCCTATGGTACGATAGGCTTCAAGTTCGAATTCTGGCGGTGGCATGGACATTTGTCAATGGTTCGAAATCTACATTAAACTGAAGGTCCCGTTCTAATTAACCTAAAGGGTGCAAAAATGACCGTAGAAGCTACGCCAAACCTTACTTAGCGTAGTATTGGATACTGATAGTTTGTTCTAACCAGTTTGAAATTTTGGTTTATAATTGGATCAATTTTTGTTGCTTCTAATTAACTTTTTTCTGAAAGCATTTGATTTTTCTAATTTGGGTATAATCTCACAGAAAAAGAAGAAACTCTGCTTAAGATTATTATTTAAATTTTTATTTCATCAGATTTCAGGTTAACGAACCCCAGAAATAATTTTGATGTTGATGAAACCATACAACAATTTAAATTTTGTAAAAATACAGATTTCGATTGAAATAAATCGATTTCTAAACATTAAATACAAGAAATTACAATTAAAATGCAAGAAATTCTTCTGAAATTCTTAAGAAATACAATAAATTCTTCTGTTTCGTATATCTGAAAACAATTCAAACAGGAATGAAATATTCATGTACGGTCGGTGTATTCATATTTATCTTATGGCTCCATACAGAGAAAGAAATTCCCTTTTATGTTTATTCAAATGCAACAATATGAAGAAGAAGACTGAATTTCAAATCGTTGCTAAACAAGAAACTCATCTACCGGTCATGCAGAATCATGCTTTTTCCCTCGTGAAGAAAAAAATTTTTCTTTTAAAAATAGGCTTATCTTACTTTAAGCAGAACTCTTTACTTTCGGGAATACCCACAGCAAAGAAGAAGCATTTTAGAGGGGAAAAAGAATATATCATTTTGTAGATGCAAAAGAAAATTCAACCACAGAAGTTGTTTCCTACCTTCTTCACTTGCATTTTCATTCGCCAGGGGGCGCTACGAAATCAAGAATTGGTTTTGCAAAGAATAACCTTATTGGAGAACATTTTCTTTCTGATTTTTGTTCTTTTCTTCTTCTATTTTTGGGGGGAGGAAGGGAGGCTTGGCTGGGGTTTGTTTTCCTTGCACATCTCATATCGCAAAAGAAATTTTTATTCTCAGATCGAGTTTGAACTTTTGTATTTACCGTATACAATTGATCCCAAGAATTCAATTGTATCTTTAATACAACTTCAATTCAGGTTCTGTCCAGTGAGTAATAACAAAAAAAAAAAAAAATCTTAGTTTTCGTGGAAGTTTTAATAATTTTCTAACCTTAAAATAAACGCATTTAAAATTCTAGAACGAAAATAAAAGTTTTTTCACTTCTTTTCATTTAGTTTGTAGATTTATAATATATTCAATGTTGCACATGATTACTTATGAGGCATTTAATATTATAGCATATTAAATCTCCCAGATAGAAACATGCATATACTGACTGTATTTGGATGTATTTTTTGTTTGGTTTGGTTTGGCTTGCCACGTCGCGTCGCTCTACGGTCATTTTGTGCAGACTTTTGGCTTATTAGACAGAGACCTACAGTTTAACATGGATTCTGAACCATGTTAAACCACAAACAAACATCCATGCCACCGTCAGGATTCAAACCTGAAGTCTGTGGTAGCAACGGGGCCAGAACTCTAGCCAATTGGCCATCAGGTCGTTGTATTATTCGGAAAAGTGGTTCACATCGATTTAAGATGAACAAAACGGTAAAGCTCCTATACAGCTAGCTCGAAAATAGTATAGCATTATTTTAGCTAAAAAATAAATATTGTTTCTTCTACACGCTTGGTGAGAATTTTCTAATTCCGAGAAGCCTGGAAATCAGTTCTTAATTTTGTCCGTTGCTACCCATCAAGTAATAAAGAATATATTCATAAAACAGCAATAATGTGCATCTTTGAGTAAAAAAAAGTCTTCTTTGAGTAATTAGAGTATTGTGTCACCCATAAAGTATTAAATTTATTGATACTTTACGGTGTCATCGTTATTTGAAGCAAGCACTTTCAAGTGAAATCTGGATTGAAATTGCAACCTGTAGTCCCTTACTCAAATTTAATGGAGAATTTCTAACTGACAAATTTAATATGCTCATACTCAAGTAGAGTTGGGAATTGTGATGCCATTTTTTTCGGGATTTGTCATGAATCCAACAAAGCTTCTTACTCCAGAGGTCTAACTTGCTGATTGTCAATCCCTCCAAGTTCAACATAGAAGAATTTTATTTCTGCTGATGGAGCGATAATCATTGATTTGAAAACTTAGTAGATTCTTTGTTATTTATGATAGTTTTTATGGTTTTGATAACCGGATTACTGCCATCTTGAGATAGTGTTATCCATTTTAAAACGACCAAGATGTTACTCAACTTCAGGGGTCAAATTGTATAAGTGTAGTATGCAGGTTGTGGGCCAACCAGATTGTAACTGAGTGTTAAGATACTTGAGGCACAGATTTCAGAACTCAGAACTTTATTTACACGCATACAAACGCGGTCCACATGCAATTTGAGACACAATATTTAACACATTTAAAGACAGATAATTATAGGTTCGAGGAAGGTCTCCACTTCTAAGCCGAAAACCCGATATTCATCTACGCGCAGGGTGCGCTAAATATATTTCCTCTCCGGTTAAGAGAATATAAACTAAATGTTTCTTAGCGGGAGTGCAGGTTGCTCTGTATTTTCTCTCTGGCGAGAGTCTCGAGACCGATTGACCATTTCTTCTGAATGCCATAGAGGAGCGCCCTTGCTAGTGTGTAGGAGGAAGCAAAGCTAAAAAGTAACGGCAATCATTATAACAGCAATAAAGAAATTCACAGAACAACATGGTTTAATTTAAACGAAAATAAATTGAAGCAGGAAGGGAATCAAAGAAATTTTGATAATGTTTGCTTGTAAAAAAACAAAGCCTATTAGCAATGAAACAAAACAAACAGCAATGCCACTTTTTAGAATAATAATAAAAAATTAATAATTCTAAAAAAGAAACATAGAAATAGTCAGTGGAGCAATGATAAAACCTAAATGACACAAGGAAATCAAACCTCACTTAATTCAAATTTTTCAGAATGTTTAATTTATAGTTCAAGCTGATTTCTATGCTGTTTTAGTGAACTCAAATTTATTTATTATTCTTGGAGTTATAACTGTCAAAATTACAGTTTATTAAAGAAAAAATAACCACGTTGCTATAATTTTTTTGTAAGATAAAATTAAAACAGCATTTATCAAATTACGAAAATTTTATAGAAAAATCGTTGACGGTTTTTTTCAAACCTTCATTGTTACGAAGTTAAGTTCTTGCTTATTCCTTCATTTATATACCATGTTCTGATGTTTCCACGATCTTAATGACTAATTATATGATCCATTGATTTAAAAGATGGACCTTTTGTCATGTTAACAGGAGCAGGCGGACACGGAATGGAAGTTCGCCCGCTGCAAGTTGTGGATGAGCTGCTTCGAAGATGGCGAAACTGTACCCCCACCCTCAACATCGTGCCCACCCCAAGAGTGCCTACTACTTGCTGCGATGGATTTTCAGAAAATTCAACTCCAACTCACGAGCCGCTAGGAAAGAGCATCTCAGAACGATCAGGGTAAATCAATGACATGTTTAGAGTATAGTTTGGCACCGATTTCGAATGGATTGATTCTGTGTTGTTTAGAATACTACTGTGTCCCAAAAGTAAAACCAATTATTTTTTTTTCAAAAACTCTTTATTTATCCTTCCAAATTTATTTCATCGCCTTCAAAGTAGTCCCCTCCGGACACAACGCACTTATGCCAACTTTTTTCCAATCCTCAATGCATGCTAAAAATTTATCGGCAGGAATGGTCTGCTCAATTAATTCAGACATTTCAAAAATCGCCGGAATCATTTTTAACGTCTCACAAAGGCAAGCGTAACTCAAACACTAATAAATATTTTGACGTCAAATTTCACACAGATGTCAAGGACAGTGCCAGCAACCTAAAAAAAAAAAAAAATTGAAGTTCATAAGACGCGAGAATTTAAAATTGAAAATTTGTCTTACCTTTTGGACACAGTAATATTCAATCCTCATATATTATGTTTTTGCTCATGCAATTACTTATTATTATTAGTATTGCGTTTATTAATTTGAAGAAGAGATCAACTATTTTCCAAAATAACATAAACAGTTCAGTAAGGAATTGTTGTTTTATTATACCTTTTGTATAACAAAGAAAGTTTTGATTCTTTGACTGTGGAAATGAAACTAGTTTGGTTGAAGTACAGAAAATTATCTGCCGTATATAATGATTCCTTAATTGTTAACTCCCTGACAAACATAGTTGTTCAATTAGTTGCAAGTTATATTAGCATTAAATTAATTCATGTTTAGTGCTATTCTCATTCAGATATTGTGAGCGTGCAAGAAGAAAGAGTTCTTGATATAGGCAAGATCATTTCTAATACCAATTTTGATCAAATATTTTTAATAACTAACTGTTATTTTTAAGGAATTTACTATAATATATTATTATATTCAATCACTTTTGAATACAATACATATTATACATTTATATGGAATATATATTATATTTATTTTTTATTATTATATACTATGTTTGATTATAAGGATACTAGTAAGCTGAGAAAGAAATTAACATCTGTTTTCCGTTGTATAGTTTTTTAGTTAAACTAAAAAAATATACATATAAATAAATAAATAAATAAATTCAAAAAATAGTCTTAGTCTATAGAGTCACACTATAAAATAGTCTTAAAAATAATCTTAGTCTATAGAATCAGTTAATTGTCCACACACATATTTCCCTTTTTTAATAATATACGAAAATTGAGATTTGTTTCTATAAGCCTTGAAGAAGAAAATTTGCTTTGTAATATAACAGAAATGCAGCTTGCTACGATACAGATGATTTTAAACAAGCAATTATAATTAAAAATATATTTTTATGCTGAATATTTAATTATAAATACGATATGAGAATCAGAGAATTATTTAAAATTATCTTTAAAATGAAAATGTAATAAAACAATTCACCATCATGGAGTCGACATTTAATAATTTGTAATTGATTTATTTATAGTTGTTTTACATTGCACTTTTACTACATATTTTATTAACGAAATTAATATTTATAAATTATTGTTATGATTATAAAATTGATATTGATCGACTGAAAAATTAAAACTCAAATATTCAAATTCTTTATTTTGATTTAATCAAAACTCTATATCCGATTTGTCTCTCTTAATATATTATATATTGTTAATATATTAAAACAAAATAACAAAATAATATTAATATTAAAACAAATCAATTTGTTTTAATATAAGACAAATATAATTTAATATTAGACAAATATAATTTAATATTAGACAAATATAATTTAATATTATACAAATATAATTTAATACTAGACAAATATAATTTAATATTAGACAAATATAATTTAATATTATACAAATATAATTTAATACTAGACAAATATAATTTAATATTAGACAAATATAATTTAATATTAGACAAACATGATTTAATATTAAACATTTAAAAACAGAAAACTCAGGGTAAAGTAAATATTTATGGAGAAGATAACCTTTTCGAATCTTTCTATGCATTTTCAATGTAAATTAATTCTTATGACTTTGAAGACGAATGTAATATTTATTATTGAACAATGCCAACACTAATTTGAATTTAAAAGTGCATGATTTTATTTTCGAGATAGTACAGTTATGGCATGAAAACTATTATGTTAACATAAACCAATGACGTACATTTTGACCTAGAAATAGCATAGGAGACTAGACCTAGAAATTAGGTGATTCGAATATCGTTACCACCAATGGTATAAATGTTGATTTTCCTGTTTACAACGTAAGTGACGTAAATCAACCTTGATTGAGGTATATAACGGAAAGAAATTGTGGAAGAAACAAAAAAAAGGATTTAACATCAAAAACTCAATATGAAATTGCAACGGCGGTAGAATACGAAATTGAATCCGGCAAATTTGTCTCTAGAACATGGCACATAACATAAAAGAAATAACTCTTTTAATAATTCTGAGCATGTCTGCGTAAAGCGGTATGCTATCTCAAATAAAGTTTTTTTTTTTACTTTTTTTTTTATATTTTTTACCTTGTGGAATTCTGGTACGTTTCAGAGAGAATAAAAAAGTTTTCTGCTTTAAATGGGAATTTAATTGTCTGTTGTATTCTTCTTTTTTTTTTTTTTGTTTCAGAAACGAGCAAAACAAGCCAGCGAAAGAGATTTCCAGTATCAAGTAAGTTCTGTTTTATTGCAGTTGAAATGCTTTCAAGAGAGGTCACGAAAATCATGTTTCCTTACATTTAATGATCTATTTTTTTTAATCATAGTGTAATTCAAAAGGATTGTTTCCACAAATTACTATGATTTGTTTCTTTATACACTTTATTAGATCGCAAACTTACACAAAAAGAAGAATGTGTAAAAATGTTTTCAAACTTATCAATTAATCTTGATTACTATAATTAATAGTAATGAAAACATACATATTTAGTTGGAAATAGTAGTAATAGTAAGGGAATAATAGGAAGTAAGGAAATAGTGAAGAATAGTAGTAATAATATAGTATATTAGTAAAATAGTAAGGAATAATAAGGAAATAATAGGAAGCAAGGAAAAATAGTATAGAAATAATAGTAAGTAAAGAAAAATAGGGAGGAATAGTAGTAAGCATAGGAAGGAATAGTAAGAAAATAGTAAAGAAAACAACTAAATAGTAAATTAGTTCACACCATACATAATGAAGATTGTAATGCAATGTCGTCATGTTATTCTAAATATAAATTTTGAATTTTTATAGCGTTGGTCATAACTGTTCCTATAGACAAAAGTCAAACGGTTTAAGATTGTGTAGAAAATTGGAAATCACTAGCAAAAAAAGTAACAGACATTGTATACATTAATTAGCATTGGAGATTATTAGCAGAAAGCATTAGTATAATATCTGTCATAAAATTAATCAAGATTGTAGTTTTTATAAAAAAAATTGCAATGTCAATATTTTTAAATGTGACACATGGAAATCATATAAATCATTTTTTAAGCAAAAAAAGGTTAATTTAAATTACACTTTTTATTAAAAGTGAAAATATACATATATTAAGTAAATCAAATAATATATTATCATTTTCAGTTGGTTCAATCCTTTTTAACGACTCTTTATTTTTCATTTATCACTTCTGCAATTTTTCATTACTTTAAAATTAATAAATGGGAAATTATTAAGATCAATGATTTTTTTCTTTATTCATTTATTTGCAGAAAATACTTTTAAAAATATATTTAAAAGTATTTCGGGGAATGAGGTGTTTGAGGATTGTACTCTCATGCAAATTAATGACATTAATATAAATGTATAACAAATATGACAACTAATGAAATAAGTAAAAGAATCAATGTTTTTCTCAATATTTTAATACTGAATTTTTTTAATTTGTTCTTTGGACAATGCATTTCCTAATAAAGTTTCTGAAATAGTTTAGGGGCTTGAAAACAGGAATAAAGAGACTATACTCATATTCGTTAGATTTTCACCTTCAAAAATTTGTATTTGCTAAATTACTAAATTTGTAATAATTTTTATTTTCGATAAAAATCGAAATAAATTATATTTTCGAAATAAATTAAGATGTGCTAAAAGCTTATTTCAGAATTATGATGTTTTATTTTTCCTCGGCATCATAATTCATCTAATTTTCCTTCCATTTTATTTAAGTTGTCTTCTAAAACTTACCAAAGGATATAAGCGTAGAATTAAGTTAAATTAAAATTTAAAAAAAGTTGCATTAAATCTTTTCAGGGATATTGATACGTATGTGCTCTTTATTTACTTAAAATTAAAATTATTCCAATAAATAAAAAAAACTAAACCTATGGGAGAACTACTTATTATAAAATTGTTCACTGATTGTAATACGTTGGAACACGAACTTAACATAGAATACATCAGAAAGAACTGTAAAGTTATACAATTATGTTTGATAGTGTTCTATGCTTTTTATATTAGCTTACAAAGGTTGTAATATTGTACTATTTAAATTCTGCCTTAAAAAAAAAGTCATCTAAAACACCAAAACAAAAATTGTGTTAAACAAACTCTTTGCGTTTGTGAAATATAACGAATTAGTCTGCTTTGCCATTTGATCGTTTACGAATCGCCATAAATGCAAACATTTTTATTCTTTTCGTTTCCTACTCATCAAGTTGAATTATTATTTTCCTTATTATTTTTCTTGTCACTGAATGATTGTTATATTATAAAAATTCATAAAAATTATTTAAATATTTTAAAAATAGAATAATTTATTACTTTTCTTCATTTTAAAGATTCCAACTTTCAGAGATTAAATAATTTAATCTTTTAAGGGTTGCTTTTGAGGTATCTGCACTTTATTTATTTAAAATTAAAGTTATTCCAATAAAAAAAATTAAGCCTATGTGAGAGCTACATTAATTCATTTCTTCAGTTTTTCTTCACATTCTTCAGTTCTTCGTACATTCTTCAGTTTTTTTCACTTATTAAAATTATTATAATATTTATCTGGTTTGCAATATAAAAGACAATTTTAATAACTTTAAAAACAAGGCCATTATTAAATTTTTACGTGAAATAAAATAATTACCGCTTTCTTTTAGATCAAAACTGACCAACCAGGCATAAAGCAAACATTTTAAAAATGGCACAGAAGTACCTTAATGTAATATATTTACTACATTTGGCTGCAGTTAAATGCATTAAAAGAAGAATCTGTCAGAGAAAAATTTCCGAAATGGCACTTTCCTTATAAAATTTGTAAAAGAATTCGACTTTTCTTTTTAAAAGACTATCTGAACGCATGCAGGTGATGCAAAAAAGAAAAAAAAAACGGTTACCCAAACCACTTTGAAATCAAATGTTGCGGAAAAGAGATGCTGCCAAAATAAAAGGCCAAAGAGATTTCAAAAAGCAAAAGAGTTCTTTAGAACGAATCTTTGTAAAGATGCAACTTTGGTAAGCCACGAGGTATTGTAATGTAAATTCTTCTTGCTTTCTTCCTAGCTATTCGGCTGAATGGCCTCTGGGATACTGAGGGCAGGGATGGGGGAATGTTTTTATTCATGGAGAACCACAAACTGGGTGCACGATTCATGGGAATTTAAGATTCCCGCAGTTTTTCAGGAAACGAAAGATAATGGATCCAAATTTCGGAGTACAAGGCACTTTTTTTTCGTCTCATTATATGTAATTTATCATCATTGGAATATTCTGTCTCCATTGTTATTGTAATTATTTTTATAAATAATAAAATGGTGCCAGGAAATCTTAATGAAAAGCGCATCTTTCATGTAATGAACAGATAAAACGAGTTGGCATTCTTTTAAATTGAAGATCTGGAAAAATTTAATGTGATATGTTGTTTAACGAATTTAAAAGAAATCCCTTGGAATCTTTTATTTCTATTCTTCAATCTGAAGTTTTTACTCGCTGACTAACTGTTGCTTTGTTTATCTTCTCATGGGACATAGTGGCTCACATGATCCCTTTAACAAAGCGTTTTTAGAAATAAAGAATTGAACTATGTCATAAATCGAATCAATCTAAAATTTTCTCTTAAAGTATTAATATTTTTTTAAATAAATTTAATGAACAATGGCTCAATCAATAATAATCATAATAAAACCCATTGCCAATGTTATAAATTCATCTTTTGCAATAACTTTCAAAATAAGAGCAGGAAAAAAATTTCTTGATCTTAATTTACTAACTGGTTTTTATAGTTATATTTGTTAGGATTCCTACTATAAAGGAAATGAAATATAAATCATTATTAGTGATTTAAGAAAAGAATTACTTTAAATAGTTTCCTAATTACCAGTAGTTTAGTTTAATTTATTATCGTAATGATCATATATAAACATGACTAAAACATATTATAATCAGACTGGAGAAAATACAAGAAACCAATGAAAAAATACATGTAATTCGATTTAAATTTTGTCAGCATGATAGGAATTATACACATAACCCCACCATATAGAAATGTTTTTGAATGTCAGGCAGTAGAAGATTCAGTGTTAATTTGAATGTGCCGTACGACTCTGAAGCAATACATCCGTATTTTTGCCACCTTATTTTTGAACAAACACTCTGGGAATGAAATCTAAGGATTCTAACTTCCTCCCGGAAGCAAACAGAAAAACTTCCCAGATTCATTTTGCCCATCAGTGATTCAACTTCAACTGGGCAATCCTTTTCGAAAATTCAGTACACTATGCAGCTGGTTGATCCAGCTTTCCTTCATAGAAAAAGCTGGAAACTTCAACAAAAATATATTTATTCAGCAGACAGCATAGTCAATTTATATCTTCCAATCAGGTTAACATTTAGACTAACTTTAAAGGTTAACTTTCAGGTTAACTTTTTAATAAGATTTTTAGATTTGCCTTGAAATATGGAATTTATCTTCATTTCAACCTCTTCTGTCGATTTCAGCTCAAGATGATCAAAGTGATACTGAAAGATACTAAAATGATGGTGATCTGTTGGAGCAATGTCGAGAGATTGAGGTGAAAGTTACGCTAGGAGACTCACAGTCGCTTTTGCTTTACGGGGTTTGGCACCGTCCTGTTGCAGGATCATATTTTTCTGTTTATGAAAAGAAACCATTTTCCTGTGATAGAGATTTTAAGTGTCTTTGTTGCTGACAGCAAACTCGAACGATTATTTTTTGTTTGTCGTCTAACAGCTAATAGTAGAAACTTCGTTTAATATTCCACCTTACACTTAAACGAATCTTCTTCGATAAACTGCTATGAGGCTGTTGGATAAGTCTTGTATAACAGCTATATAGCAGTTTTTCCGTTTGATATTATTACAGATAATTCAATGATCTTTCTTAGATAGTTAGAAGTTGAATCGGAGTTATCGTGTCTTTTAATTATCCTTCAAAATCCAAGTATCTGTCTAAGTATAAAAGAATCTTGTCTTTTAATTAGCCTTCGTTTACGGCTTGTGATCTACTTAGTGTCGTATAGTTATAATGCGCATCATTTCTTCGCAGAACATCATGCGCAACCTGGTGCGACGGTACGTGACGGAAGAACAGCGGAAAGCAGACAACCAGGGGGTGACGGAGGACGACGTGAACGAGATCAAGCAGGACATCTCCTCTTTTCGGTACGAGCTGACAGAGATCCTGCAGAACAGTGGTTTAACACCTCCGCCTCCAAGGGACAAACGCAGAGTATGCCGAATTTCATACTTTACTTTTTTTTTTTTTTTTTTACACTTATCATATGCACATTTTCTAAATTTCAGAGGGTCATGCTTTCTAATAAAATAAAAAAAAATGTTTAAAAATGTTTAAAATCTGGAAAAATAAGTAATTAATAGAGATATGAATGGCATCTCTAATGTTATATAGAGGAATTGGAGAAATAAAAAGATTCATACATATGGCACGTTAGCTTACAATTACGACTCCAAAAATGTGTAGAAATAACAAAAGGAATATTTGTTAGGTAGCAACAAAACATGGAAGGAGATATGTCAGGAAATCAACAAAGGTTAAATGAAACTATTAAAGCATTTTTAGACAATATATATATATATATATATATATAGATAGATAGATATTTAATAATAAAATTAAGTACAAATAAAGATAAAAGAATTAATAGTTAGAGTTAAACTATTGATTCTTTTATCTTTGTACTTAGTTTTATTATTACATTTTTTTTTTTTTGTCTAAAAAAAAAATGGATAGAATAATATAATGGATATCTTAATAATCAAAAAATAAATGTTGTCTTTAATATTTTATCATTCAATTTAATACATGAATTACGTCAGTTTTGTATTTCTTAATGGGAATAATCAAAAAAAAAATATATATATTGCATTCGAATAAAAAAGATGAGTTAGCATAACAACTCTTAATTAATTTTTAAAAAATCTTTTACGGGTTTTGTTTATTAAGTATATGAAGATCAAGATTTTGTGAACTGCGGAATAAAATATATTCTCATTTAATAATTTTTATTAAAAATTGATTGCATTTGAATAAAGTTTGAAAGAATTAATAACAAACATACTTTCTTTTTGGTTCCTGGTAGAGCAAAACTGAATATTTCTTTAATGACAAGTATTTTTCAATATTTCTGAGAAAGAGAAGATATTTTTATTTAATTAATATCATATTCAAAGTTATTAAAACAGCAGCAAGAAATTTCTTAAGAGATTTTGAGTGATAATAATTCCTCAGATAATGATCGTTTGTAAGTATTGAACGGAAAAACAGCCATAAACAAAAATTCCAACAAAACATATTTTTATGTCTGAAACTTTGTAAAAAAAATAATTTTTTGTTTCTAAATGAAACTGTTTCTAAAAATTATATATTAATTAGAATGAGTATTTTAAAATTAACTTTAAATAGATTTTAGTAAGGAATATGTTAAAAGAATCATTTCAATGTCACATTTTAAAATACAATCCAAACCAATGTTTGATCCGGACTAGTTTGGATAATTGCACAAGTTGAAAGAAAAAAAAAAAAATGTGCATGTACATTTATCTTTTCTTCAAATGCTATCCAGACTTATCCCTGTGTTTTTTTTTAACTGGGCGAGCAAAGCTTGTAGCTTTGAAGTAGTGGGTTCAATTCTTGGGATTTTACACCAAGAATACGTAGAATTTTATTTGGTTCTTATGGGCGACGTATGCATTACTTCATTCACTTGCAACCACAAGTTGATGGCGGCTTGAACCTTTTTGATTTTTTTAAAGCATTTGCTTGTTTCTTTGTCCCATTGTTTTAAGCATTTCTTAGAAAAGTGCAATCACGTTATATTTACCAAAGAATTTTCTGTGAAAAAATAATAAAATATTTCAACCAAAACGTTAGAGAAAAAAAATGTTAGTGGAATATCGGATGTCAACTACTCAAAAAAATACCTATTATCGTTATTGTAACTGTGATTGCAATCTTATAACTCTTTAATGTTAATGGAAAAATTATTTTCAATAGTTTAAGTTTGTCTCTGTTTAAGAAACTTTTCTGATGTTTAAAAATTGAGAAACTCTCGCTTTATCATTTATTATGTTGGCTTTTGATAGTACCTACTAAAATATAGAGTGTCCTTTACAATTTGCTGAAACATACATATAATTTCAATTAATAAAATTTTTATTAGTTGCTGAAAATTTCCTAAGAGTATAAAGCATACAATTTCATAAACATTATTAAATTGTTGTTAGTATTTTTAAGTTTTAAAATCACTACCAAAATTTTTCAATGTTAACTTTTCCTTATTTCAACTCGTAAGCACAATCATAGAAGGAATTTTGAATTCATTTTTCCACTTCTGTTTAAAATCTCTTGGAAAATCTCAAGAATTTCAATTGCCATTTTCTATATTATTGTCAAATCTTCTCTTGAATACCGAGAATTTAAATTCTTCGAAAATTTTTATTATTTTAATTTGGAAGTTCTGAAGAAAAGAATGATCAAACTAAAAATTGTTTCTAATGAAGCATGTGGTCCTCGAGGGCGAAGTTTCTGACATCGTTAGTTGTAGACACTACATTCAGAAACATGAAAATTCGATATCGATTAGAAAAACTTGTGTCATATTTGTAGTCAGACTGCTTTTAGTGAGACTTTTTAGGATTTGTTCCGACACGATAAGCAAATGCGAGACAATTTCTAAAAGTTCTCCTCGAAGACAATATCCTCCCCTCATCTCCCATCAGTGGACCTTTCTTTTCATATATAAGTGGAACATTAGGCCCACCGATGTTTAATATAAAAAAAAGATAATAAATATAAAAGGATCGTTAACTGTCAGATGCAGCCCTAATATATCTCCAAGTAGGTGATGATTAAAAAATTAGTAGTGTTAATTTGAAAATTTAGATTAAATTGACTCTAAGTGTATGTTACCCTTAAAAAAAGTAGGCGATACGAAAAGTACGGGAAAAAGTTTTTTTTTTTTCGTATCGGGGGAGGAGGGGATAGTACATACTCCAATCATGCACACCATGTAAAAGTTGTAGAAGATAAATGTTTATGCGGCATCATTGAGGCTCGTTGTGTAAGATAAAACCCGTTAAAATTCCAACAGGCAATTTTGCTGTCGATTTGAAATGCGATGAAACAACCACTATCGCTTCTTTTTATTTTTGAAAGCACTGACTGAAATTTACGCTACCTGTGGATTAGAATCTAAACTTTCTTGTAGTTTACAGGGATGGGAAGAATTATGCATCAATTTTTAAATGCATAAGTGTTTATTAACAAAACATAGAAGTTCCTTAATAGCAGTTTATTTAAAACAAAAAATTCCCTTTTGAAATTCGAAGCATTTTAATGAACTACTCTTAGATAATGTATTTTACCCCATTTATATAATATAACAAGGGGACAATCAAGTCGGTTCTATGGTAGCTTTAGTCAAATTATGTTGGATTATTAAGATATTGCTCAGTAGCTGCATTTTTAGTCATAATCAACTTAACTTTTTTAGTCTTTTAAATAATTAAAAATATTGCTAAGTAGAATTTTTCTATTAAAAAATTTAACCTGCAGCTAATTGAAATTAAAATTCATGTAAATACATAAAATGTTTGTTAAATAAGATGTTTTCATGAACAAAAATAAAACAACGAAATTGAATTATCGTTTAAAAACTTAATTTAATTTCGAAAGCTAATTATGATTAAAAAGAATTTTTAAAAGATGTTAATCTCGAATTATGCGCTTAAATTCGGGTTTTCCTGGCGTACTAAAATAAAGGAAAGCATCTCTTCTTCCATATTCGTTTAAATCACGTTACACCATCCAGGAAGAAACAGAATATGTCGTCTATAGCTTTTGGTAATTTCCAAGAATTTCAAACAACAGTAAAAATGAAAATAAAGACATAAAAAATATCGCCTAAAAATTTTGATAATTTGTAAAAATGTTTACCAATACGACATGGAAGTTAAAGATACACAAAATATCCTTTACAGTTTAAATAATTTCAAAGAATTTTCAATAATAGAAATTTGATATCAAAATGAGTTGAGTCTCTTCAATTCAAGTTACATATATGCAACTATATATGTAAACTATTTATATATGCAAGTTTGTAGATTTTTTATGCATATGCATATTTGTAAAAAAAAAAAAAAAAATTTTGACATGACTTGAACTCGATTTGTCACTTGTGTGATTTCATGTAAAAACTGTGATTCTACCCTATTATTTACCACATTTTTTTATTCTTAACCTAATATTAGGTAAATCGTAAAGGCCATTTATAATGCAAAAATTTCATAAATATTCTAAAACATAAATCTATCTTATATATTATCTATCTTTGATGTTATAAAGAAGGAATAAATTAATAGGACTCATTTATAAATCCTAAGTATAAAAGCTAATTACAATAAATTTATTCCTCAATAAACTAAAAATGTTATGTGTTTATAAGTAATATTATGGCATTATAATTAGAATTCCCATATACTCATACTCAACAAACCTCTATTTTTCAAAGACTTCTGTCCTAGAGATAAAGTTACGAAACCACAAATTTAAATATGATAGTGATTTACATATACAAGACTTGGTTAAAGGGACGAGTTCCGTAGAGGAAGTGGTACAAGAATGAATATACATTAAGATAATAAAGAGAATTGACTAGTATGATGTAAAAACTTGAAAAGGGGCACCTGAAACGTAAAACGAATTCACGAGTGGAAGCTCGCATGTACTTGACCTAAAACAACATCAAAGTTAGGCAATTGCTTTTCAATGTATTCCTTTGAAAATGAGATAGGATGAGAAGTGGGAAATTTGATTTCGAAAATTACTTGAGGTTACTCATGTGAAAAGTTTATACGAGCTACTAAATGATTAAACTTATATCGTGCGACTTGCATGCTCCTGAATTTATTCGTTGGTTGTTTCATATATGCAGAACATCCAGTATTACTGTATACAGTTTAAAATCATGTAAAAAATAAACCATGTAAAATTTTTTTATTAAATTTCAATGTAAATACAAAAGTTAGTAATTTTCAATTTGAGATACTTTCTTTGCTCCAAAGACGTCCATATTCGATTTCATCACAGGTATTGATAGTATAAATAGATAGCTATTGTGATATTCTAATTCATTTCAGGCAAGTTAGTATAAGGCTCAAAAATTTTCCATAACTATACCTTAAGAAAATTTCAATGGAGTTAAATCTGTAAATAATTCCACAACTATTTAGATGCTGAATGAAATAGAGCATTGTTTGTCTAGCGATCTTGCATTGAAAAATACTATCATTTGTAGTTTTATTGTAATTAAATAAAGACACTTTATTTCTGTGTCTTATATTTTCTTACATAATTTTGTATTGTGTCTAATAATTATTTTGAGGTGCAGTTATAGTTTCTTAAAAATTGAATGCAAATTTGTGTTATTAATTTATTTATTATTTTATTAATTTTTTATTATTCTATTGATATTATTATATATTTATATTGGAGGTTTAAACATATTATAATTAATTATAATTTAAAAAGTAAATTTGAAAAAGGACGTGAAATGATTCTCTTAAAGCTCCTTTTTTTTTTATGCACTTTGGTTTAGAAGGAATCAGAGCAATAAATATAAAAATTTTGTTTGTCTTTAATTTCTGAGTAGAATTGTAAGTTTTTACTGCGAAATTTCTTTTACATAAATTGTATATTAAGAAACTTCATATTATGATAATTTTTAAATACTAATCCTATGTAAGTGCTTCTTAATTGTACTTTGTTGAAAATTAACCAATTTTTAAATTTTTTTAAACATGTTAAAAACTTATAATTACGTTAAATGTTTATATCATTGTTAGTATTAGTTTTATTTTTATAAATTAAAGAAGATTATTTTAATGCTTTTTAAGATTTTTTTTTTTTTATTTTATTGTTTACTAAATAATTTTTATCACTGATTTTTATTTTACCACTCATGTTTTAATTTTTAATTTCTAGAATCTGGCGGTAAAAAGGGTCGTCAGAAAGAAAGAAGACTCATGAAAGGATTCGACATCGGCCTCGTTGAGAGCTCCATTCAAACCACCCCAGAGGCCAGCGTCGACGACACCAACCACAACCGTCATTCGCCCCTGGCGCCAAGATGGCCAAAATCGCCAGACTCGCCACCCGCAAGAAGAAGCAGGGTCGGTGGGGCCATCTCATGGAAGCCACGCGTCACGCCAAGGCAGCCTTCTCCAGGAGCCGATCCGAGGACTCGCTCAGCAGTAACGGGTCCAGCCGCAACGGATCCAGCTGCAGCAGTAATGGGGGCAACGGAATAGACTCCGCTTCCCAAGGCATTGATCTGCCAGTCATAAAACGATCTCTTTTTGCACGAAAGCTGGGCAATCTTGCACTCAGCACCTCAAAACTGAGGCTGGCCTTCATGGATTCGGATAAGTCCAACACAGAAGGTCCGAAGAACCGGGTGGGAGACAGCAGTGCGGACAGGACCCAAGCCCAGAGGACTGTAAGCGCACCCTTTGGCCAGTGGCTGAGCACATCCATGGACCAGCTGGCCAAGAAGGCGTCGCCCAGCCTCAATCGTCAGCAATGTCTGACCCCTGCCAGAAGCTTGTCTCCCATTCCCAGCTGTGCCAGTTCCAATGTGCCTACTCCAAGGAGTTCTATAACGGGGACAGCAAGACCCAACCGGGTCTCAGAAAGATTCAATCCCTGGCAGCCCAACCCCACACGAACAAATGAACAAGGAGTATGGCATTGAAGCAGTGACTTATCCTTCGACTGCTGGATGGATCTGAATGGACCTCTTTGTGATTTTAATGTGAAAAGAATGCATGGGTAAAGCACAAGACGCAGAGTAGTTAATCACCCATTCATAAATGGCTTTGTCTAAATGAAACAGCATACATGTCTAACATAACCAGTTAGGTACAGCATCCGGCACAGCAAAAGGTGACTTACCCATTAATTAATAGATATAAATAAAAGGTTCCTACTAACCCATTCAAGTACAAGTTAACCAAAAGTATATTATTGTTTAAAAGAAAGATTTTTGGTAATAAAGCAGCAACTATCATCTCTGAATAGATTATTTCAAGACAATATCTTATATGTTTACTTGTCCAAAAAAACAAATAATGGGTAAAGCATCTTGGGTTGTTTTTTTTCTTGTGTACAGGTTTGGATGGTTTGAAGTACATAGTGTGACTAATAATCTCAAACAAATGTTACCATGGCATTGACTTACCCATCTACAGATTAGGTGGATCTAAATGAACTTATTTGTTAACTCCAAAATACTACAAAATCGGTGCTTTAGCGTTAAATGTTCATTATTTAGTTATATAAAAATAAATTTTTGAAAATTATCAACATCTTTAAGAGGATTCATAAAGCCAATTTTAAATATACCATTAAATCGGACTTTGTAAAACAGGATACTCACAAAAAAATTAAAATTTCACCTGAAAAAAAAAAATAAAAAGTTCCTTTTATCAACAAAGACGCATAAAATTTTATTAGTAGTGTTACATCTAGCTATGAAGCATACATTTGATCCATTTTGAGGGTTTATTCGAGAACAATGTTAATGGGTAAATTTTAATATATTTACTTAAAATGTGTCATGTTTCCTCTTTATAAAAGTACGGTTAAAATTTTATTTAAATATTTTTTTTGTTCAAACCATTGAGTATAATGCATTTACATATAAATAATAATTTGATTAAATAAATTATTCACGTGTAATTTCTCATTCATACTTTTATGTTAAATAGTTTTAGTTCACTGCTTAAATTTTAAATCCTATTTTCCATTATTTTATCAGTATTTATTTTGGTTTTGCATTGTAACAAAAACATATAAAATGTGTTGCTGTGCTTCATTCTATCGATAAATGTTGCTGTGCTTCATTCTCACTATCAAATGTATTGTGCTTCATTCTGACCAAAATGTGTTGCTGTGCTTCATTCTGATTCAATATAGAGTGAAATTATATCTAAAAATTTGTCAGTTATATGTGTATTTGGTTAAATATTTTATTAATTTCAAAGTATTGAATGAACAAGTTTTAATGAAATTATGATGTTTTATTAATGCAAATTGATGCTGCTGATGCCTATTTAACCTATTGTTCTAAAGAAATGTATATCTGGTCTTATTTAATCTTATTATATTAAAAGTATACATTTTTTAGGTCTAATGTACATTTAATGAAGAATATAAATTTACTAAATTTCATTAGTTTAAGTATAATCTAAATTTCTTTTTATATGATAGAAACGGCCATAGTAAATAGAGCTAGAAAATTTGACTGTATTAAAACATCCTTTTAAGGAAATAAGTATTTGAAAATTATATATAGTCATTATTTCCTCTCTTAAAATTATTATTTATTCTTTCTACAAAATACTCATAATTATGTATTCAATTACACTCATAATTATGTATTTAGTTATACTATAATTATGTATTCAGTTACACTCATAATTATGTATTCAGTTACACTCATAATTATGTATTTAGTTATACTCATAATTATGTATTCAGTTACACTCATAATTATGTATTTAGTTATACTCATAATTATGTATTCCAGATAACTTATGACATTGGATTTGTCGCGTAAAGATGAAAAACAAACGCGTAAAAATAAATATTTTTATACATCAATTCACATCAATCTAAATTCATGTGAATAAATAATCGCAAAATTGTGTTAGTATTATTAACTACTGCTAGGTAAATATTAATTAGAAGTTTTTTTTTAATGATAAAAATTGAAAAACTTGCTTTCTAATCTAAGATAAAAAAATGGTTTTGCTTTTAGCTAGATTATTTATATAAATGCAAACTAAATACTTAGAATCTAAACATTTTTATTTTTTTTTTTGGAAAACAAAACTATATCTTTTAGATAATAAATAAAATAAAATTTACTAGATTAGTAATAAACCTAAAAATTTAAGAATTACTTTAATAAGATATTATAAAAGTATAGAATTTATTAGATATATTTTTCAAATATAGTACATTCATGTAAAAGAAAAATACAAAAAAGTACTTGCAGAAGTGAAATATAAATCTTAGATTCATGTGTATACATTCATCGTCTATATATTACAAATTATCTTTCGATTTTCGGTATACAGTAGACTGTTCACATTAAAATGGGCTGAGATTATTTGATAAAGGTACTATTTATTTATAAATTATAAAAAATCATTATAATATTCTCATGAATTTTATAGCTTATAACAGTAATTATATTGCCATAATAACTTTGTTATCTAACTGGAATTTAAAGGTATGCCTTTGGAAAATAATCATACAATATTCATTTTTATGAAATTTATTTATATTTTTTATGAATTTATTTGAATTATTAAATCGTATTTAAATGATCTTATATCATGTATTATTCAGGTATAGTAATCCATATATGATTCTTATGATTATCTGTGTAAATTTTTGTGAA